>CAUYSK010050785.1:0-28129 GCA_963575035.1 Avahi laniger | reverse complement strand
GTTTGTCCCTCGCTGCTTCTTTGCAGTTTCGCACAGCCGATCCTGTGGGAAAGCGCCTCACTCGCGTGTGGGTGTCCGTGTTCTTCACCTCCCACTGTGGGAGCAGAGAGCCAGGAGGTCTCCCCTAATCCGCCATTTTTCCCCTCTCCGGTAGTTCTATTTTTTGATTCTTTGAGGAGCATCCATACTGTTTTCCATTATGGTTGCACAAATTTTCATCCCCCACCAACAGTGTACGGTGGTTTACTTTTCTCCGCACCCTTGCCAACATTTATTATCTCTTGTCTTTTTGATAATAGCTATCCTAACAGGTATGAGGTGATACCTCATTATGATTTTGATTTGCATTTCCCTGATGATTACGGATATTGAGCACCTTTTCATATACCTATTGGCCACTTTTATCTCTTCTTTGGAAAATGTCTGTTCTTGTCCTTTGCCTATTTTTAATTGAGCTATGTATTTTTTTGATATCGAGTTGTGTGCATTTCATATATATTTTGGCTATTAATCACTTATCAGGTATATGATTTGCAAATATTTTCTCCCAATTCATGGGCTGCCTATTCATTTTGTTGATTCTTTCCTTTGCTATGCAGAAGCTTTTAAGTTTGAGTCAGTCCCATTTGTTTATTTTTGATTTTGTTGCCTGAGCTTTTGGGGTGATATCCAAAAAATCATTGCCAAGGCTAATGTCAATGGGCTTTCCATCTATGTTTCTTCCAGAAGTTTTATGGTTTCAGGTGTTATGTTTATGTCTTTAATCCATTTTGAGTTGATCTTTTGTATGGTGAAAGATAAGGGTTCAATTTCATTCTTTTGCATATGAATATATAGTTTTTTCAACATCAGTTACTGAAGAAACTGTCTTTTCCCCATTGTGTCTTCTTGGTGTCCTTGTCATAAATTAGTTGACCTATATGCTTAGCTTTATTTCTGGGGTCTCTAATTTGTTCTCTATGTAGACTTTTTCCATGTTCATGGAAAATAAAGAATTCTAGAATATGTATATTTAAAAATATCCCCTAGAATTGAATTTCATAACCATTTAAAAGTAATTTATTCCAACATTAAAATGATTTTACTGTCAAGAATTTCTTCCATATAACTAATGGAAATAGACTGTGTGTGTATTAAACTATTCACCAGGCTCTATACATTAACCCTTCATCTAAAGATAGAGAACACCCAGGGAGTCCAGACTGAAACATACAATTGTCTACTTGGTAGTTCCGCTTGAACATCTAGCACTTTAATTATGTCCAAAACTTATGTCACGATTCTCCCCATGTCCCACAAACCTGCTCATCCCAGACTTCTCTATTTCAGTTAGTAGCACCTCCAGTTTTTTAGTTGTTCAGGTTAAATCATCCTTTATCTCATACCCTCTATTAAATCCACTAGCAAATCCTGTTGCCTCTTCCTTCAGAATATATCAGATTCTAACCAAGGACTCAGATATTAATTCTTTGTGTCATTCTTAAATGAAAGTAACCAGGAATCATTGGAGAAATGGTTATTTCTAAGGCTGGGACAGGGTAAACAAGATGAGCCAGCAGTATCTTGCAGTTACAGAAACTAAGGAAGGGCTAAAAGAACAAAGGCTGGGAGTTATGTCAGAGGAACACAGGAGCACACAATGATCAAAGCTAGAACAATTTGAGCAACAAATAAAAAATACAGTATTGGAATATAGCCCAAAGTATAAAATATTTATGAGTTCATACTGACATAAATAAATGATTAAATAAATAAATGAGGGAGAAGAGAAAAATCTTTCTTGTATAATAATTTGAAACAATATATAGATAATAATATATGAAGTTACTCCTTATTCCATAAGGGCTGAGAGTGGGGATGAAGGACTTTTCAGTGCATTTGTGTTCTTCACTGTCTTTACAACTTTATGAATATCAAAGATCTGAATTGTTTATATTTTTAAACTCCCTTCATGTATTGATGCAATGCTGGATACACTTTTTAGAAATTTGACTTGCCTTCATTTTCCTTTAATTTACTCAGCTATAGCAGTGCCTCATTTACCTTTTTTACTGGCCAATAAGCTATAAAACTGAGATTTTAGCACAGATTTCTCCCCAAATAATTCTGTATCCTATCTATTTAACCAGAAATTCTTTGTTTCTACAGAAGCTATAAAACAATTTTTTTTTGATTTTTCAATATCATCGAGTAATATCTATAGCAGTGCTATGAATGTTTGTATTCCCCCCAAATTCGTGTGTTGAAACCTTAATTCTTAATGTGACAGTATTTGGAGCAGATCCTTTGGGAGCTAACTAAGGTTAGGTGGGTTCCTGAGGGTGAAGCTTTCATGATAGGATTAGTGCCCTAATAAGAAGAAATAAGAGCTGGATTGATTCCTCTCTTTGCTCTCTGTCATGTGAAGGTACAATGAGAAGACAGCCATTTGCGAACCAAGAAGTGGGCCCTCAGTAGACACTGGATCTACTGGCACCTTAATTCTTGGGCTTCTCAGCCTTTAAAACTGTGAGAAATAAATGTTTGTTGTTTAAACCACCCGTTCTGTGGTAATTTGTTATAGCAGCCTGAACTAAGACAAGCAGTTCTGAAAATAAAAATTAGCACAAGATCTAAGATTGTGAAACAAATGTGAGTGATTCCCTGGGGAAGTAAGTGAAATGGAGAACTGAGATAATTTCTTGATGAGTCAGGCTAAGATAATCACTTCTACTTCAATTATATGAATAGTTTAAATGAAAGTGACTTGCTGAGGAGGAAGGATAACGATCTAGATAGTTTCTTCCCAAATTCTTTATAATTTATTCTTATAATGTAATCTAAGTAGAGTGCTTCCATTCCTGAATGAGTTAAGGAAGCCCAGGTCTAGGAAGAATTGATAAACGGCTACCTGGCAAACTGGATCATATAGTCAACCTAGAAAAAATAATCATCTCTTTTAGCATTATTCACTAAAATGGTAATTCCATAACATTTGCATAACTAGATTTATAAAAATTTACATTTTAGTACAAAAAAGAGACAGAAAAAATCCTTCAGACCACTCAGAAGATAAAACTGAAAGTCCCTATAGCAAATTATGGTAGATTAATAGGAAGATATCTGGTTGTATCAAAAAAATATTTTTGTGGATAATTTAAATTTCCAATGTGTAATGAAGTTTCTGATTCTTAAATATTTAATTAAACAAAAATTTGGATGTGAGGGCAGGTACAAATATTGAAAATTGCTGTCTAATGTATAAATATAGATGTATAAAATAAAGATGAATAGTGCTATATTGAATTAGAGGTAAGAACTAAATGAAAGGATGTAGATGCCTGTTTATTAAATTTAGTCTACTTTAAGATAATTGCTAATTTCTTTAAAAGGACCAAAATCACATAGATTAAATTTCTGGAATGATAGTATATTGAATACATTTTTATTTTAATATGCCCTGTGGAATTAGAGATCTGTGGAAGATAGTAAGGATATGCTTAAACATAGAAAATTGGAAAGGATGAAATAAAGCTGTTTCTATTTCAGGTGACAGGAATAGCTACTTAGAAAATTCCCAAAAATTTACAAAAAAATTATTAGAATTTATAAGTGAGTTTACTAATGTTACAAGACACAAGAGCTATATACAAAAATCAATCATATTCTTTCTATACACAGAAATCAATCATATTTCTATATACTGGCAATGAATGTTTGAAATTAATAAAAAGAAAATACCATTTATAATAGCACCAACAAAAATGAGAACTTTATGTAGAAATTTAACAAAATATGGAAAATATCCATATGCTAAAAACTAGAAACACTAATGAAGGAAAATTTCAGAGCTCTAAATTGATGGGGAGATATCTCGTGTTCATGGATTGGAAGACTCAATATTGTTACAATGTCAGTTTTTCCCAATTTGATCTATAGATTCAATGTAATCCTGATCAATATCCCAGCAAGCTATTTTATAGATATTAACAAGGTTATTCTAAAATATATGAAAAAGCAAAGAATTAGAACAGCACAAAGTTGAAGGACTCACATTATCTTATTTCAGGATTTAATATAAAACTACAGTAATGAGGACAGACATGTTTATGAAGCCAGCTTCCTAGGTGTCTAATCCATCCAGTCACACAGCGCCCTGTGCTCAGAAGTACCCTATGCTTGGCTTAATGCTCTGCTCTCACAGCCTTGAAATTCTTAATAATTTTTGAACATCGAGCATTACATTTTTATTTTGCATTGGACCCCATAGGTAATATAGGTGGTCCTGCATAAAATAGACCCACACAAATATAATCAGCTGATTATTGCTAATGGTCTAAAGACAAAAATAGTGTTGGAACAATTGGACATCCATATGCAAGAAAATGAACCTTGACACATACTTCACACCTGATACAAAAATTAACTCAAAATGAATGATATACCTAACTGTATAATGGAAAACTATAAGATTTCTAGGAGAAAATTCACATGACTTTTGGTTTGGCAACGAGTTTTAGACACAACATGAAAAACATGATTCATAAAAGGAAAATATTGGTAAATTGGGCTTTATCAAAATTAAAGATTTTTCTCTATAAAAAGACACTGTTAAAACAAATTGAAATACTAAGAAAAGGGGCTATCAAATATTTTGCGTCTGTGGGGGAAAAAAAAAAAAAGATGCTGGCATGGATGCAGAGAAGAGGAAACTTATACTCTCTTAGTGAAAATGTAAATTAGAACAGCCACTATGGAAAACAGTATGGAGACAAACAAAAAGTAGAACTACCATACAATCCAGCAGTCACACTACTGAGTATTTATCCAAAGGAAAAGAAATTAGTGTATCAAAAGGATATCTGCACCCTCATGTTTATTGTGGCACTATTGACAATAGCAAAGATATGGAATCGACGTAAGTGTCCATCAATGGATGAATGGATTAAGAAAATATGGTATATATACACACTAGAATGCTACTTGGCCATAAAAAGGAATGAAATCATGTCATTTGCAGCAACATGGTTAGAATTGGAGTTCATTATCTTAAATAAAATAAGCAAGGCACAGAGAGACAAACGTCACATGTTCTCACTTATAAGTGGGAGCTAGAAAAGTTGATCTCATGGAGGTAGAGAGTAGAATGATACCAGAAGCTGGGAAGGGTGTGTGTGTAGGGGGAGGGGAATGAAGAGAGTTTAGTTAATAGGTACAAACATACAGTTAGACAGAAGGAGTAAGTTCTAATGGTAGATGGCATAGTAAGGTGACAATAGCTAGCAGCGATGTAGTGTATATTTCAAAATAGCTAGAAGAGAGGACTTGAAGTGTTCTTTCCACACAGAAATGATAAATATTTGGGTGATGGATACCCTAAATACCCTGACTTGATCATTACACATTTTATATATGTAATAAAATATCATATGTACCCCACAAATATGTACTAATATTAGGTATCAATAAAAAAACTTAAATAGAAAATAAAAAGTAGGGGAGAGAAAAAATGGCAGACCAGAGGCAGCCTGCCAACACGCTGCTCCCAAGGAAAGAAGTGAAAGGTGCAGGCAGCTGCCTACATACAGATTGCCCGTCTCTGAAGCAGTATTGTGAAATCACAGAGAAGCAACATAGGACACTCAGTGTGGAAAAAAAGGTGATGGGGTGATACATATAATAAGATATAAGAACACAAGGGGAACAATAGGAGAACAAAGGGTGGGAGTGCCATGCTTGTCCTGCCGACTAGGTGTGGACTGAAGGGCAAGAGGGCTCCTGTCATACCCAGAGACCTCCTACCTGCTCAGACAGCGACCTGCCCGGAGTCTGTGCAGAGCCATTACACTAGACAGCAGGCATTGTGGGTATCGGGCAACAGCTAAAGCCATCCTGAACTCTTGGATGCACTGCACCAAGTCTACACGGGGCTGAGGAGGGAACTGACTTCTGGCTTCCCTGGGCTGTACCCTGGGACTTGAAGCCAGGCGCTTCACCCCTAGAGTACGGCAGGACCTGGGCAGGGGAATTGACCAGAGTGCAGTAGGCTCCGACTTGAGAGGCTCTGGACGAATGCTTCACCGGGTCCTGCTTGGGGCACAGAGAGCTGACCTCTGCACTCTGACCTGGCATTTGGGGTCCTTGCGCCTGAGAAGCAGCCTGCTGCTTTCTTGCCCTGAATCTACCCTCCAGGCCTGAGTTGTCTCCTGTCTGCTTGGCTCTGACTCTGCCTTCCGGGTGGATCCACCCACCATCTGCACTGCTCAGAGGCTTTGCCTCCTGCTTCCCCCCAGTTCCAGCTAGGAGGCTCTCATGCCAGGGCGCATCAGGCTCCGACCTGAGAGGCTGTGTGTGGCTGCTTTGGCAGGCCCTGAGTGGAGAGAGGAGAGCCCCACCGTCCCTTGGTCATGGACCCAACCTCAGCCTGTCTGACTTGCCATTTGTGGGACCCCAGTGCCTCTGGAACAGCCTGCGGCTTGCTTATCCCAACTCTGCCCTTTGGCCCCCATTGCCTCCTGCCTGCTTGGCCCTGACGCTGCCCTCCAGGTCAGATTAGCTGGCCATCTGCACAGATCCACTTTTGGCTCAAAAGCCCTGTTCAGAGGTTCTGTTTGTGGCTCCTTCCTAGTCCCAGCTCTGCAGCTCTCACATTGGAGCCTGAGGCTCAACCCCCGAGCCTCCAGAACTCGCGCCAGTCCTTAGACACCAATCCTAAGTCTCCAGCACTGTACCTGGACCCCAAGACCCCAGCCCAGAGCCTCCACCACCAAAGCAGGGCTGAAAGAGCTGCTCCAAAATGCAACAGGGACCACCCCCCCCACGCCCAGGGACCTCCCAGCCTCAAGCTGCCAGCACACTGTGACCTGCTTTGACCAAACACCCACAACCCAGGAACCCACAACAACCTTATCTAGCAGCTGTGTTTACCTCTGTGGGGAGACCCTGGATAGAGCAATCCTTACAACACCAGCCTCAGTGAAAAGAGTCTCATCTAGCTCCCAACTTGAATGTGCTACAACTATCTGGAGAGTTCCTAAGGCATGAAACTATAGAAACTGTAGGAAAAAATGTCTTAAGAACTCTTATAGACATCAGCGTAGGCTAAAAATTTATGAAGACGCCAAAAGCAATTGTAGGAACAACAAAAATAAATACATGGGACCTGATAAAATTAAAAAGCTTCTGCACAGCAAAGGACACAGTCATTAGAGTGAATAGACAACCTACAGAATGGGAGAAAATATTTGCATGCTCTACATCTGATAAAGGGCTGATAACCACCATCTACAAAGAACTCAAGCAAATCAGCAAAAACAAATCAAACGACCCCATTAAAAAATGGGCAAAGGACATGAACAGAAACTTTTCAAAAGAAGACAGACTAATGGCCAACAAGCATATGACAAAATGCTCCACATCTCTAATCATCAGGGAAATGCAAATCAAACTAAACTCCAGTGAGAATGGCTTTTATCAAAAAGTCCCAAAACAACAAACGCTGGCATGGATGCAGAGAGACAGGAACACTCATATTCTGTTGGTGGGACTGCAAACTAGTCCAACCTCTATGGAAAGTAATATGGAGATAACTCAAAGAACTAAAAGTAGACCTACCATTTTATCCAGCAATCTCACTATTGGGTATTTACCCAAAGGAAAAAAAAGACTTTTTATAAGATGGACACTTGCACTCAAATATTTATAGCAGCACAATTCACAATTGCAAAGATGTGGGAACAAGCCAAGTGCTCATCAATACATGAGTGGATTAATGAAATGTGGTATATGTATATCACAGAGTTCTACTCAGCCATAAAAAGGTGAATTAATACCTCTTGTATAAATCTGGATGGAACTGGAGACCATTATTATAAGTGAAGTGTCACAAGAATGGAAAAACAAACACCGTATATACTCACCATTAAATTGGAACTAATCAATTAACACTTATGTGCACATATGGAAATAACACTCATGAGAAATAAAGCAGGTGGGGGAGGATGGGATGAGGCATTTCACACCTAATAGGTACAATGCACACTATCTGGGTGACAGGCACACTTATAACTTTTATTCAAATGGCACAAAAGCAATTTATGTAACTAAAATGTTTGTACCCCTGTAATATTCTGAAATAAAAGAAAAAAAAGAAAAAAAAAGTAAAGCCACAAACTTGGAGAAAATATTTGCAAATCATAAATCTGACTAAGGACTGTGTCTAGGATATATAAGGAACTCTTAAAACTGAACAATAAGAAAACAAACAGCCTAATTAAAAATGGTGGTGTATACATTTAGGGTTTGTTTCTATTTTCACGTACAGGTCTTCAGTGTTTCTCCTTTTCAAAAAACCTTATCAGGCAGATGCTGCAGTCCAGGTCATATTTTTCCTACTTTATAGCAGTTTGCAAACCAGTTTTTACTTCATTATTTTGCTATATTTGCTTTCCATCTCTACCACTTTTACTTAATGTATTTATACAACGTTTATTTCTTCTTGCTGCAAGACTAACATAAGTATATTAGTTTGACAGGGGTGGCATAAGAAAATACCACAGACTGGGTGATTTAAACAGAAATTTATTTTCTCACAGTTCTGAGGCTAGAAGTACAAGATCAAAGTGTCAGCAGGATTAATTTCTTTTGAGGCCTCTCTCCCTGGCTTGCAGACAGCTGTTTTCTGCCTGTGTCTTTACATGATCTTCCTTCTGTGTTTGTCTGTGTCCAAATTACCTCTTTTGATAAGAATCCTAGTAATATTGGATTAGGGGCCACCCTAATGATCTACTTTTAACTTTATTATGTCTTTAAAGAACTTTCCAAATGCAGTCACATTCTGAGGTACTGGGAGTTAGGACTTCAACATACAAATTTTGGGGGAGCATGATTTAGACTGTAACGGTAAGCTTATTATATTTTGAGACAACACTTAGGAAGTGACGGTAGAGTTTTCCTCCATCCAGGCTTCTTCACAGTCATATCAAAATACAAATCATAAAATCATATCTGTATAATAAAGGCCCTGGAAAAAGACAATGGCAGTAACAGTGTGATACATTCATTAAATTCATTTCATTTTGTTCTGTGCGTGGAGGAGTACTACATTTTCCAGGGCCCTTAAAGTAAGGAGTGAAAACTGAGTTCTGTCTAGTGGAATGTAAACTGAAGCTGTGTGTACCCTTTCAGGGCTGACTCCTAAAACTTCTTGCATGATGCTATATGTCTTCCTTTCTCAAATGCTGGGGGATGCCATTGCCAAGGGCAATCCCAGGAGCCTGAATGACTGTGCAGAGGGATGGTCTCCCTCTATTCCCCTGCAGCTTCTATTGGACCATTTCATGAGCAAAGAATATACTTCTCTTGGTTCAGCCATTGAGATTTGGGGAGTAGTTTTTACAGCAGTTATTCACCAGGACTATATTCAGATTAACTGAAGATTTTAATGAACATATTGACAATGAATGAAACAACTTCATTAGCGGAGGAAATTTACTTCAAGCATATAAAACATTTAGATGATCCTATAAAACAGAAAGATTTTGGTAAAATTGGGCTCTGATATAAGAAACCAAAGACATATCAGTGCAGACTCTCATGGGGAAAAAGCAGCATGCACTGTTACCATGCACATTTTAGAGATGAGGAAACTGAGATATGGAGAGCCTCACACAACTTCACACTGCTGGCAAGGAAGAGGCAGTGTGACTACAAAGGTCGAGCCTACAAGCGCCACGTCACATTGCTTCTCATTGCTAGTAGGTGCTGCTCAGAAGTTGGTGAAATCTTAGAGCTGTTGAGAAATCAACAACTGCACTCTTGAGGGTATTGAAACACCCAGGTGTCCTTTGTAAGAAGAGAAAATGATAATAACTTGAATCTTGTGATTAATCATCTTGTGCAAGCCATTCTAGCTTCACGTTGCTTTTCAATGATTCATTATGCATGAAGAACCATGGTATACAGCTTGAGCTTCAACACTTAAACTTTCCTCCAGATTCGTCTGGAGAAGCTGAGTCTTCTATTCCTGCAAATTGCTTCAGTGCTGCCAGCTCAGCATGACTTTCTATCTTTAGTGCACATTCAAAACAAACAGGCATATTAGAATTGTCATACAAAGACTGATTAGCAAAACTCAGTAATTCAAATGCAATGTGGAGTCCCAGACATACAAAATCCTAAACATTTCCTAAGTTCATGTTCAAATTTTGAAGATTTCTCTCTAATTTGAATAAAACAACTAATATAATATGGATAGAAATAATCCTTAGTAGCAGAGTACCCTGCCAACTTTAATTCGTTCATCAAATATTTATTGTAAACACGTTCTGTGGTAGGCACTGTTCTAGGTACTCGGGATATATTTCTGAAAAAGGAAAGATTTTAGCCCTTATGGAGCAAATTATGAATATTTTCTTCAGTGAATGATCCATTATAATGCCACTGGAAGAGGTATGATCACACCGGCTTTACATTTTTCTTCAAGAATGCCAAACACATTGTATACACATATAAAGGGATGTCTAGGGAACATTACACTAGAGTGTTCTAATTAAGCTCCAACCAACATCACCCCTGTTACCCTCTTTGTTGCCTTTGGGAAGATAAATCCCACCTCTGAAGCACAAAAGCTTCCATCTTGGGGAGGAGAAGTGTCAAAGGTCTGGCTTTCCTTGGAGATAATCAAGGTCTACTCTTCAGAAAGTTGAGGCAGTGGAGGGGATGGGAGGGTCAACCTTTTATGTGTGGGTGACAGACACAAGGGGGTTGTTGTCTCATCAAGCAAATCTAGAAATAGATCTTTTGGTTTCACAAATTCACACTGTATCAGAGGAAGTCTTTTATGCAGAAGGGAGAATGGAATATGCTTGTGTCTTTTTCCAGATGGAAAAATCAATCAGTCTTCCCTGGAATTCAAAAGAGAGGTGGTGGCCATGAACAAACCAAGGCTCAGATACTTGCACCAATTGATTTCTGTAGCTCTGGGAAATGAGGGACCTTGAAGAACAGTACATATCTGAAGGCACTGGACACAAGATCTAATCCTGGGCCTAACTCCCGCCTCTGAGGATGGGGTGTATGTACTGGGTCATACTTCTTCTAAGAACTGTGCCTGCCCGTGCCAGAGCTGAGTCAAAGGAATACTGTGACCTTGCAGCAGGGGCCAGAAAGTGGAGAACAAGCATTCACTAACACCCCTGCAGCATCTGGAAGCAATGAGAACAAACAGATGGATAATAATGGATACCAGGAGAGGAAAAAATGAGGAAATTTATGTTTGGATTGCATGTGCTCCTTGGGTTCTCTGAAAATTCAGAGAGCAGGGGATGGAAGAGTGGGATCATAGTATAGGGGGTGTAGCTCAAAAATATATTACTGGCCGGGCACGGTGGCTCATGCCTGTAATCCTAGTGCTCTGAGTAGCTGAGGCAGGAGGATTGCTTAGGTCAGGAGTTTGAGACAAGCCTGAGCAAGAGCGAGACCCCTTCTCTACTAAAAATAGAAAAATTAGCTGGGTTTGGTGGAGCATGCCTGTAGTCTCAGCTAATGGGGAGGCTGAGGCAGGAGGATCCCTTGAGCCCAGGAGTTGAAGATTGCAGGGAGCTATGATGAAGAAACTGCACTCTACCTGGAGTGACAAAGCAAGACTCTGTCTCAAAAACAGAAAGATATTACTGAACTACCTATCTATCTGTAAAAGGGAATGGAGCTACTTTTAATTTATTTTGGAAAAAATTTTAAAACAAATGTGACATCTAGGAATCCCAAGAATTTGGGAAGGATTTATATCAGTTAATATTTAAAAAGCAGGGAGAAAAATTAGCATTTGTTGAATCACTTCTATATGTTGGGTACTGTACTAAACAATTTTATCTATACAATTTTTTTTTATCAAATTGATTATTCTTGAGTTCCACTGGTTAGTTTATTTCATATTCCCATTCATTTATTTATTGTAGACCCTGGGTCAGAATCTATCTATGCATCATTCATCCATCCACTATCCATCATCCATCTACCCATCTTCCTATCTACCTATATATCACTATCTAGGTATTTGGGTGTGCATATTATAAATATTATATCATAAATAACTACAGTTATAACTTTCTATTTGTTCAATAGTCAGACTTCCCATAACCCAAACCTTCCTGAACATGGCTACAGGGACAAAAATATGTAAAACCATTCTTTCAATTAGTAAATAGGTAGAGAGGGCTTTACTTCCACAATCTCATTTGAATTCTATAGCAATCCTGAGAACTGGGACTTCATATTAAGCTGAAAAATAATTTAGGTGACTTTGAACCTTACCGTATGTGATTACAACATCATTACTGCCAGATAAGGACTTATAAGAGAGGCGGTATTAAATCTTAATAAGTTTTTAAAGGTTAATTACATTCACTAACAAAATCCTCTTGATATGCCCCCTGAATCCTTTGACTTCAGCTCACAATGATGAACTGCACTGGCCTTCTTTCTGTCCCTCAAATAAGCCAGCCTTGCCACCTTAAGGGCGCATCTCTTCCAGGAGTGCCCTTTCCCCAGATGTTTAAGTAGTGGTAGGCCCAGTTTCTCAATCGGATCCCTCTGATTAAATGGCCTCTTCTCAGAGAGACCTTCTTTGATCACTATCTTAGTCTGTTGAGGCTGCTTTACAGAACACCATGAACTGGGTGCCTTATAAACAGCATAAATTTATCTCCCACAGTTCTGGAGGCTGGACATCTGCAGATTGGATGTCTGGTAAGGGCTCAGTTCCCAGTTCGTAGATGGCTGTCTTCTTCATGTGTCCTCACATGGTCCAGGGGTGAGGGAGCTTTCCGGGGTCTTTTTCATAAGGGCGCTAATTCCGCTCATGAGGGCTCTTCCCTCATGACGTAGTCACCTCCCAAAGTCCCCACCTCCAAATATTATCACATTGGGGATTGCGTTTCAACATGTGAATTTTGAGGAAACATAAACATTCTGTCCATAGCAATCCGTCAACTAAAATACTGAACCCCACCCACTCTCATGCCCTCACTACACAGAACACAGTAGGTGCTCTGTAAATGTTTATTTATTCATTAGCTCATTCAAAAAGTTGGTGTTTGGTGTAATTTGAAAGCTAATATAAGTAGCTTAGAAAGACTCCATTTTACAGTACTCAATGGCCTCAGTGATTCTTATTTTTCAACCAGTCTATGTTGGGTGACTTCTCCAGAACAGTCACCATATGTGTATGCGTGTGTATGGGGTGAGTGAGGAGTGTGGTAAGGGTTAGAGTGACAGAAAGTAATAAAATAGGCTTTGGTAAGTTCAAATGCAAGGAACTGATTTTTAGTTTTTTATGTTAGAAAGAACAGATAAATATGCAGGATTATTATTGGCTAGAGGTCATGCAGCAGCATGTTCAACTAACCCACATTCTTAAAGTTTGTAAATCTGTATAATTTAGGGCACTTGACCATTGGAAAACCACAGTAAATATTTTGGCAGTGTGATTATTTAACTTTTGCATGCTTCATAACTAATATTCCAATAAATGCCATTCAACTTTTTATATTTTGGTAGAATAAAATATGTTTAACAGATTCCTATCCTAAAAGCTTTTATAAATAATATTTACCTCAATGCTAAAGTGATTTGTATGAGTAGTTCCATTTCACTGGCCTAGATGTCATTTTATTAATGTGTATTAAAAAACTGCTGGCTATCATTAAATATTAGTGCTATATCAAGATTCTTTCATGATATCAAGCCTTTTTCACATATGTGAGAAGAAAATCAACTTAAAAGCCTACCTCTGGAGAAATATTTTGCTCTCTTAAAAATTATGGAAAGGTAAAATAATAGCTCATAATTATAATAGCTCTTATTAATAGCTGTATACTTTGTACCAAGGTACTCTAGTAAGCAATTTGTACCCATTATTTTTAATCTTCCTGTATTGTTGGGTTTTGGTGGAAAATAGAAATCCACTGAGATGGTTTTACTGAAAAGACTTTATCAAAGGTGGGAACAGGCTTAAGAGAACCAATAAATGATACTGAGGTTTCTAGAGCCTAGCAGCAATGATAAACCACTTCATATCTGGCAGTAATTATGTTGTAATCACATACGGTAGGGTTCAAAGTCACATTATGACTTGAGGGGGCTTAAGGGGACAAGAGAAGAGTCACTGGAGTTCAGTGGAAGCTGGAGCCATGGAGGAGAGTGAGCTTGACAAAGATAAAGTCCTATCAGGCAGTTATGAATGTATCTATTATATTTGATATAGTAGTTTGCCATTTTTTATGGCTAAGTAATACTTCATGGTATAAATATACCACATTTTGTTAATCCACTTATGTATTAATGGGCACTTGGATTGTTTCCACATCTTTGCAATTGTGAATTATGCTGCTATAAACATTCAAGTGCAGGTGTCTTTTTTATAGAATGTCTTTTTTTTCCTTTGGGTAAAGTATTTAAATTGTTGAAACATATAATTTAAAATAGTTGAATTAAGCATATAACCATTGAAATATGAAAATAAAAAACAGTGAAAATTTTTGAAAGGACTGTGATCTAATGGGAAATTTCTGTGGGAAAGGTAAAAGTAATCTCATTCCAACAGCTCAGAGGAAGAGCATAATGCCAAAAATGATACACTCAGGAAGCTGACAATAATTAAGAAACTGGCTTCCTATCATATAAGAAGAGTAGCTTTTATGTCCAAAGAGTATAGAGCCAATAAGAAATAATAACCTAGAAAATAGACAAAACAAGAAAATCGATAAATTTAGAAATTGGTTACTTGTCTTGAAAAGTATGGCAAATATAACTGAGATAAAAAGGAGAAAGTTAATAAAATCAATAATAAGAAATTGGATATAGTAATACGTCTAAACTATTTTTAAAAATTAAGAAAATACTACACACAATTTCATGCTAACAAAATTAAAACACTTGATAAAATTGATTATTTTTGTTCAGCCCAATTTCTCCTATTTCAACATACACTGAATATAATTTAACTAGTCTTTTATAATGGCATAGTCTGAATTAAACTTCACAATCTAGACTCTATTACTATTTTACTTTTGTCGAAACATTGTTTGATCTACCATTTAGCTGTTTGGTCTCCATTCCCTGTCTCTAATAATAACTTTGTGTTCTTTTTATCTGTTAATCTATCTATATGTTGTCTATATTTGTCCTCTTCTTTCATAGAATGTTATACATATAAGCCTGCCAATATTTGCAAAGCTCTTTTAAGGTTCCTGGAAGCAATCTGCTAGCTATTATGGTGAAGATAATTTGGAGTTTCACTGTAAACACTCAAATATACACTTATTCCTGTAAAGTATCAAAGCATCAGCATAAATTTATTTGGCCTCACAACTTCCCTAGAATTTAGTATGCCTCAGTGGTCTCAGCTGGATAGCTGGGTTAAAATAAATGTCTTCGGTGAGACAGAAGGGCTGCATTTGAGCTTAGTTCCCAAAGGGGATAAATAATGAAAGGCAAATCATAACTTCTCAATATTTCTAGTGAAGTCATCAGGCATAAAGGTATGGCAGTGGAATAGAGCGTTAGAAAATTAGCAGGCTCTTTGCACAACAATAGAAACAACATCTGATCTGCACTTTGTGCTCTTCAAAACAGGTGCTTACTTTTCCTGTGGCTAATCACCCTGTGTAAACTGTAACATAATATCATCTTCGTGCAAAAAACTGATCCTTCCTTCCTGTTTCACAAATATTTGCTAAACTCCTTTTAATATCTCCTAATTTTAAAAGCTGTATGTATACTAAAACTACATATTAATCATTAAGGTCATGGCAATTGAGTGGTCAATATGACCTTCATAAGAATAAAAAATACAATGGGAATTTGAAGCCTATATTGGGCATTATTAATTTAATAATACCTGGCAATTTTAAGTATACATTGTCCTTGTTTTTTAATTATAAAACATAAAACTCATTGATTAAGAAAATACGAATATATCTTTCTTTAATTTATTTGGGCATGAGCACATCATTTAAACTTTCTGGAACCATTTCCTCTCATTTATAAATTGAGAATAACATTACATTTCCTGGATTGCTCAATATTTTAATAAATAATAATGATATATAATATATGAACATATGACCATTTTTCCATTGGTGACATCTGAGCTGATTTTTGTAGTCATCTGGAAGTTAGACTAGGATAAGATCGGAATTGAAATGATAGGGAAAGCTTATTCCAGGAATAAGGAAGAGTCTATTAAATGGTAGGCGTTGTCTGGAGCGTCTTGCAGAACTTGGGCCTTACTGAATTTATATCAGCCTGAAAGCCATGAAGAGTCATCAAGTGTTATATTTTATAAAGGAAAATCATATGAGATTTGTATTTTAGAAAGACTTCCTCACAACAGTGAGCAGAATGCATTGGAGGGACTGCTGCCCTTGTCTAGTTGGGGCAATGGCCTGAGCCCTTGTTGAGCCCGTTGATGATCGCAACAGGGACAGTAGCAGTAAGGACAGAGAGGGAAGGACAGAACAAAGGGCTAATACTTAGGAGGCAGATTACCAGGACTTGCTTATAATTATATTTAGAAGGCAAGGAAGAGGGAGGAAAAAAGTGTAATTCCAGTGACACTGATTTATGTAAACTAGGTAGGTGGAAGCCTTTGTTACTCAACTAAGAGAGCAGAGGAAGATCAGGTTTAGAGAGGAAAATGACAAGTTTTAAGTACCTTATATCACTAAAGATGAAGTTCATATATCCAGTTGTCAGCTAAATACAAGTCTGAAGTTTAGTTGAGAAGTCTGTCCTATTGTAATATAGCAACTTTGAACATATGGGGTATAATTAAAGCCATGGGAATAGATGGAATTTCTTAAATCCAAGGGATATGCTCAGGGGGACATTGCTATTAATAGGTAGAGGATAAAATATCAATAAAATGATTTATTTTAAATGAAATAATGGAGGAGTATCATTTTTCAAAGGTAGTACACAGACATTAGGTGTCAGATGAATGCTGGATCATATTGCTTCATGAGGATGTTTCATTCTAGCAGTATTAGTTGGGAAATATATTCTGCTGCATAAAGAAAACCAAATTAACAATGACTAATTTTTAAAATGTTGTTTATTTTTCTCAGGTAATGAGAAGCTGGGAGAAAGGTGTTCCTTCCTAGCAGAAAGCTGGGGGAAGATTCTAGTTTTCTTCTCTGCCATTATTAGAATGTGATGTCAACCTTAAATAAAAATATACAGAGAAGAATCTCCAAGTAAGGAGTTTACTTAGGAATAATATACAAGAAGTAGAATTGCAATTTAGTGCACACAAACCAGAGTAGCTTCTAGATGTGTTTGAAGAACAAAGAAAAAGGCTGGGCTTTTTCCTGGGGGAAAAGAGGAAGGTTGGATAAATTGTTTTGAAAGAAAGTTCATTGGTGCTGTCAGTGTCTTGAGGAAATTTGTGAGTTCTGATCTTTGGGTGACAGCAGTTACTCGGTAAGATGTAATCTTAAAGTTACACTCTTTATGGTTTTACTGTTGAATTGCCAAAACAGCTCCTGGAATAGGGATCTGAGTGCCTTTCCCCACGGTCTCTTGACTCCATTTTAATTGAGGTAACATGAATGACTCCATTTTGTATTATCGTCATTTACAGTGGCTTTTCTTCTAATTTATTCTTCATGAATGCAAGATGGTTGTTCCAATACTGGCTGTTTACCAGTTTACTAAGTCTTGGCTGAGAAAGCAGGGGTGCCCATATTCCATGCCATGGAAATTTATCACCCATGTATCACTGCGACAAGGATGAACACGTTAAGATGTTGTGAAAAGTTTGATGGTAATTAGCAGGTCCAACTAGATTCTCTCTTTATCAGGAATTTGAATAGGGAAGTGGGGAGAAAATTAGTTATTTGGTAGCTAGAGGCCAAGTGGACATAGTAACTGAGTGACATTAGTGGCAGAAGAATAGAGTGGGGTGTAGGGACTTCTGCTGTGGGAGAGAGGAAAAGATGACTAGATTTTTAGAGCTGTCTTATCTCCTGAGGGACTTTCTGGTATCTCTTGTTTCTGTAGTGTCTGTGTTCTTGGCTTTTTGTGAATTCCCTTGACGTTTAAAGCATACACCTAGGATTCTTATGTTCCTCATTTCTGTGTTCATTCTACCAATTAGATCCTCCTTAATTGAAATAACTTGAGTAAGACTCTGTACTTTGCAAACCCCCTGCTCCTGCATACATAATTTTTTCACTATTTCTTTAGCATTCTCCCTGGAAACTAATCAATGATTTTGAGCCGAGTTTAATAGCCAGTAAAGTAAAATCAAGCATTTATGCAATCATGAGAGCAATACCTCTAAATTTAAGGTAAGGAATGAAATGTAAACTAGTCTGAAAGTTAGTGAACTGGGAGATTCTCACCAAGGTTAATTACCTTATACAGAAGGAAAAAAATAATATTTCCATTTTGAAAAACAATAGTAAGAACTGTGAAGTATAAGACAATTCATTTGTAGATAACATTGAAAGTTTAGTACAGTTGTATCAAATATAGTCGAATAAATTTAATATGATATTAACAAAGATATTAAGAAGCTGCAGAGTATATGTGCCCATAAAATGGAATTTTAAAGGCTCTTAAGCCGTCGTAAATTGATCTATTGTGTTTGGGAAAGAATCAACATAATGTTTACACAATGTCGAATATCTAGTCTATTATGCAAAACTAAATTTTTCTGAATAAGTTCTATGTCAGACTATACTTCATCATTCCTAGATGTAGGATTGTATGGTAAATCAGAAATAATATTGGTGACTAGGATTTGGGAAACTTAAAAAGATGGAGAGCAAAGATACTTAGATGCAATGATTTTACTGCACATATCTTTCAAGTGCCAGAGATTTGTGAGTGATATGTCAAAGCTACTGGCTAGTATGTGGTTGGAAGCACCGTAATCCAATTGACTATGACGTATTGTTCCTCCTCTTTCTCTATCAGTATATGTGATCTGATCTCATTGTGTCCAAACTTGCATATTTTCCATCTAACTGGATTAAACCTTACCCTGATGCAAACATTAAAAAAGATTCTATTGGATAATGAAAAAAATTGGAGATTTAAATAGTTATGACTATCATCATACTAATCAGCATTTATAAATATTTGTGTGAATGTATTTTCAAGATCTGTATCCTGCATTAGATGGAAAGTGTGCTGTGAGGACAAGGACCATAATTATTTTGTTTAGCACTCTCTCCTCAGTGCTTAGCTTAGCTCAGTAACAAGGCACATAAGAGATGGTCATTGAAGGTTTGATAAATTAATAAAAATGAAAAATAGTTTTAATTTTTCTCTGTCTAAATCTGACATTCTTTATCAGCTGTTATTTCTTTATTTCTTGACCTGCAATTGTATAGTTTAGATTTACTGAGATATAATGCAAAATAGTAGAAACCATATGAATAAAAAATAATGAAAAGATGCTATAAAATTTGGCTTTCGAGAAACACAATAAAAAAACTCGATCGATATTATTCTCTTAATATTATACTCAAGTTTCTTGGAAGTTTTTCAGGAGATTTAATAAACTAGAACTCTGATGATTTGCTGCAGTGGACATACAAGATAGGATTCATGTTTGTTGATTGGACCTAAGCAGAAATATATGGGGCTAAATATTCCAATGCAAGTCCTACTGGCTCCAGAGAATTATTTTCAACATACCATAGTGTTTCCTACAATACACTATTGAAAATAAGACATCCAATAATAGGAGAAATTTTTATTTGTATACATATATTTTGTACTATAATTCTTTATCTTTTAATTTTTTATATCAAATACTAAGGGGGTACAAATGTTTTTGTTAAATGGGTACCTTTCATAATGCTTAAGTAAGGGTTTTTAGTGTGCCCATCACTCAAATAGTATTCATTATACCTGATAGGTAGGTTTTACCCCTCCCCTCTTCCCTCCTTTGCCCTTCATTGATTTCCAATGACCTTTACTTCTCTGTGTCCATGTGTGCCATTGATTAGCTCCAAATTATTACAGAGTACATATGGTGTTTGTTTTTCCATTCTTGAGATAATTTACTTAGGATAATGCTCTCCAGTTCCATCCAAATTGCTGCAAAGGATATTAATTCATTTTGTTTTATGGCTGACTAGTATTTCATGGTATATGTATCCACAGTTTGTTAATTCACTCATGAATTGATGGTTATTTGTGTTGATTACACATCTTTGTGATTGTGAATTGTGCTGCAATAAACATTCAAGTGAAGGTGTCTTTTTGATAAAATGACTTCTTTTTCTTAGGGTAGACACTAAGTAGTGAGATTGCTGGGTCAAATGATTCATATACTTTTAGTTCTTTGAGGAATCTCCATACTGTTTTTCATAGAGGTTGTACTAATTGGTAGTCCCACCAACAGTGTATAAGCATTCCTTTCTCTTTGTATCCATGCCAGAATCAATTGTTTTTGGGCTTTTTAATAGCCATTCTGACAGGGCTAAGGTGATATCTCATTGTGGTTTTAATTTGCATTTCCCTGATGGTTAATGATTTTGAGCATTTCTTTATATATTTGTTGGCCATTTGTTTATCTTCTTTTGAAAGGCTTCTGTTCATGTCTTTTGCCCACTTTTTAATGGGGTTGTTTTTTCTTGCTGATATGTTTGATATTGGCCATTTATTGGGTGTATAGTTTGTGAATATTTTCTCCCATTTTGTGGGTTGTCCATTTGCTCTGTTGATTATTTACTCCCTGTGCAGAAGTTTTTTTAAAATTTAATCAAGCCCCATTTATTTATATTTGTTGTTACTGTAGTTGCATTTGGTATCTTAGTCATAAATTCTTTGCCTAGGCAGATACTTAGAAGAATTTTTCCTCCATTTTCTTCTAGAATTTTTATGGCTTTGTGCCTTACATTTAAATCTTTTATTAATCTTGAATTAATTTTTGTAAGTGGTGAAAGATAGGGGTCCTGTTTCATTCTTCTGCATGTGGCTATCCAATTTTCCCAGCACCATTTATTGAATAGGGATTCTTTCCCCCAGTGTATGTTCTTGTCTGCTTTGTCAAAGATCAGTTGTTCACAGGTAAATAGTTTTATATCTGGGTTCTCTGTTGTATTCCATTGGTCTATGTCTCCATTTTTGTACCCTTATCATGCTATTTTGATTACTATAACCTTGCAGTATACTTTGAAGTCTAGTAATGTGATGCCTACAGATTTGTACTTTTTACTTAAGATTGCTTTGGTTATTTGAGCTCTTTCTAGTTCCAAACAAAGTGTAGAATTAATTTTTCTAGATCCATGAAATACGATTTTGGTATTTTGATGGGGATTGCATTGAATCTGTAAATCACTTTTGGTGGTATGGACATTTTAACAATGTTAATTCTACCCATCCATGAGCATGAGATGTTTTTGAATTTGTTTATGTCATCTGTGATTTTTTTCATCAGTGTTTTATTGTTCTCTTTGTAGAGATCTTTCACCTCCTTGGTTAAGTATATTCCTAGGTATTTTATTTTCTTTGTAGCTATTATGAATGGTAGTGAGTCTTTGATTTGACTCTCAGCTTGACTGTTATTAGTATATAGAAATGATACTGATTTTGTAACCTGAGACTTCACTGAATCTATTTATCAATTCTAGTAGTCTTTTGGTGGAGTCTTTTGGATTTTCTAGATATAAGACCGTATCATCAGTGAAAAGCAATAATTTGACCTCCTCTTTTCCAATATGAATGTACTTTATTTCTCTCTCTTGACTAATTGTTCTGGCTAGGACTTCCAGTTGTATGTCGAATGTAAGTGGTGACAGTGGGCACCCATGTCTTGTTCTAGTTCTTAGGGGAAGGCTTTCAACTTTTCCCCAGTCAGTATGAGGTTGGCTCTGGGTTTGTCATATATGGCATTTATAATTTTGAGGTACATTCCTTCTATGCCAAGTTTGTTGAGGGTTTTATGTCATGAAATGGTGCTGGATTTTGTCAAATGCTTTTGTTACGTCTATTAAGATGATCATATGGTCTTTTTTTTGCTTCTGTTTATGTGGTGAATCACATTTATTGATTTATATATGTTGAACCATCCTTGCACCTCTGGGATGAAGCCCACTTGGTAACGGTGAATTCTTTTTTTGAAGTGCTGTTGAATTCAGTTTGCTAGTTTTTGTTGAGGATTTTTGCACCTATATTCATGAGGGATATTGGTCTGTAGTTTTTGTTATTTTTGTTGTATCCTTTCCTGGCTTTGGTATGAAGGTAATACTGGCTTCATGGAATGAGTTAAAGAGGATTCCCTTCTCCTTGATGTTATAGAATAATTTCTGTAGAATGGGTACCAGTTCTTCTTTGTAGTTATGGTAGAGTTCAGCTATGAATCCATCTTGTCCGGGGCTTTTTTTGCTGTTGTTGGGAGATGTTTTTATTACTGCTTCTATCTCACTGCTTCTATATCATTGCTCACCTGTTCAGGATTTTTATTTCTTCCTGATTGAGTCATGGTTGGTTGTGTATTTCTAATAATTCATTCATTTTCTGTATGTTTTCTAGTTTATCTACATAGAGATTTTCATACTATTCATGGATGATATTTTGTGCTTCTGTGTTATCAGTTATGATGTCTCCTTTTTGAGCTTATTAGAATCTTTTCTCTTCTATTTCTGGTTAATCTAGCAAGAGGCCTAGTGATTTTGCTTATCTTTTCAAATAACCAACTTTTTGTTTCAGTGATCCTTTGTATTTTTTTTTTTTTTTGGTTTCCATTTCATTTAGCTCTTCTCTGAGCTTTATTTCTTTTCTTCTGCTGGCTTTGGGTTGTTTTGCTCTTCCTTTCCTAGTTCTTTGAGAATGTGACATTAGGATGTTAATTTGTGATCTCTCTGTCTTTTTGATGTAGGCATTTAAGGCTATGAATTTTTCCCCTTAGAACTTCTTTTGCTGAATCTCATAGATTTTGATAGCTTGTGTCCTCTTTGTCATTCGGTTTGAGGAATCTTTTGATTTTCATCTTAATTTCATCATTGACCCAAAGATAGTTCAGCAGCAGGTTGTTTAATTTTCATGACTTTATATAGATTTGAGTATTTCTCTTGGAATTGATTTGCAGTTATATTCCACTGTGGTCTGAGAAGATACATGGTATTATTTCTATTTTTTCGAATTTGTCAAGACCTGTTTTGTGGCCTGAGATACGATCAGTCTTGGAGCCTGTCCCCTGTGTTTATTAGCAGAATGTATTAGGTCATTAAGTATGAAATGCCTGAGTTCCTTAAGAACTAAGTTTGACAGTTGAAATCTCTGACATTTATTTTGACACTTCTTGTTTTTTTTCCTATTGTAAAGGTACATCCTCAGTTTTCCAAATGCACATTTTGGCTTGTGATTATCTTTCACATTTTTTTCAACAATTTTTTTGAAACTATGCATAAGTCAAAAATTTGTGTTATTTCTTAATATGAGAATCCATGCAGTGCAGACAGCTTGAAGTATCATCGAAGTGTTTGGGAAGGATGAGGCTAATCTCAGAAAGCACATTATGTTGATGGTTTGAGAAGTTCCATTTTGGTGATATTAATTTTGAAATTGAGCCATGTGGGTGACCTGAGACCAAGGGGAATAGTGATGAGCTGAAGCTGTAGTGAAAGCGAATCCATCTCAACCTATGTGTGAATTAGCAGAAAGGTCTGACATTACTATTCCAACAATATGGGACCATTTGAACCAAATTGCAAGGTAAAGAAGCTGGATAGATGGGTACTGCATGAATTAAATGAGTGTCAGAAGAGAAATTGTCTCAAAACTTGCCTTACTTTGCTGTTATGACACAAAGGCGAACCATTTCTATACCATATTGTTGCATGTGATGAAAAATAGATTATTTCTGACAATTGTAAGCATTCAGCACAATGGTTGGATGAAGATGAAGAGCCAAAATGCAGTCCAAAATCAAATACTCATCAAAAAGAGCTAATGATGTCTATTCTGTGGTCCAGCGCTGGTATTATCCACTACAGCTTCATGAAACTTAGTCAATTGATTACAGTGGATCTCTACTGCAACCAGTGGGATGAAATGATGAAGATGCTTGCCATTAAGCAGCTGAGATTGGTCAATTGAGACAGGCTAATCCTCTTGTAAGACCACATGTCACAATAAACAATGCTGCTCAAACTACATAGGCTAGACTTGGAAACTCTCTGTCATCCACAATATTCACCAGACCTTGCAACAACTGACTACCACTTCTTCTAGGCTTTGGGCTACTTGTAAGGAAAAATATTCAATTCTCAACAAGCTGTGGAAAACGCCTTTTGTGATTTCATTGCCACTTGCTCTCTAGGCTTCTTGGCTGCTGGCCTAAATAAGCTACCCTTAGGATGGCAAAACTTTGTCAATAGTTTAGGCAAGTACTAAAATTAATTTTATTGATTCTTGCTTGAGATATAATAAACTACATTTTTGATTCAAAATCAGACATTTCATATTTAATGACCTAATATATTCAGAAGTTTTCGGGTAGAATGTTCTGTAAATATCTGTTAGGTTCCTTTCATGCTGTTGTTTTATACAAGGTGTAAACTTTAGCATTTGGGTTATTTTACACTGGTGGATATGTTGATCTATTTATAATACTGTTCTGAGTATTTCCTGTAGGACAGGTCTCATCGTGACAAATTGCCTCAATGCTTGTTTGCCTGGAAAAGCCTTATTTCTCCATCACGTCTGAAACTTAGTTTTGCAGGATACAAGATTCTTGACTGGCTGTTGTTCTGTTTAAAAAGACTGAGGATGGGGCCCCAATCCTTCATGGATTGCAAGGTCTCTGTTGAGAAGTCTGCTGTTAGCCTGATGAGTTTTACCTTGAAAGTTAGCTGTTATTGCTTTTATCTCGCTGCTTATAGAATTTTCTCCTTCATTTCGACTTTGACCAAGTTGATAACTATGTGTCTTGGAAATGTTCTATTTGCTATGAATCTTTCCAGTGTTTAAAAACTATCTTGTATCTGGATGTCTGAATCTCTAGTGATAACTGGCAAGTTTTTTTCAATAATTCCCTTAAATAGATTTTTCATGCTTTTTGCTTTCTTGTTCTTCCTCAGGGATACCTATAATTTGTATATTAGTTCACTTCACATAACCTGATATTTCTCTGAGTGATTGTTCAGTCTCTATTCTCTTTTCTGCATCTTTGAGTGACTAGGATAGCTGGAGAGCCTTGTATTCAAGCTCTGAGATTCTTTATTCTGCTTGGCTTAGACTGTTGTTGAAGCTTTCTGCTGTGTTTTAAAATTCCCTAAATGACTCTTTCATTTCTTTAAGTTCTATTTTATCCTTTCTTATGTTGTCTAGCTCTTTAGTGACTTTTTCCTTCTCTTCACTGATGCCCTGAAATATTTTTTTGTCTTCTTTTTGTTTGTGTTCAACTTTGTCTTCAATTCCATTTCATCTTGTTTGCCATTCATATTCTGATTTCCATTTCTGACATTTTGACAATATCCTTTTGGTTGGGGTCCACTACTGTAGATCTTTTGTGATCCCTTGAGGATATCTAACTGTTTTGTTTTTTCATTTGCCAGAGTTCTTTTGCTAGTTTCTCCAATCTGAATCTTCTTCTCTCAGCTCACTGTTGATAGGTTTGCAAAGCACCTGTTCTCCTTTGCTGGGAAATCTCCTACCTAGCGAGAAGAAGGGGAGGTCTTTAGAGGGTGCTTTTGTGTCTTAATCTTCATGATTGATCCAGAAGTTGAGGGGTGGGCACAGTGAAAGTCTGGAATGCAGCTGTTCTGTTTTATCACATTCCCCTGTGATTGTTACAATTCAAGCCAGTGCAGGATGATCTTCATGCGGAATGGTGGGTTATTTCCCAGGTTATTGTTGGAAGCTCAACTTTGGGGCTTAGTGAGAAGCTCTCCACGGAGGCCTGTGTTGTGGGGGATTGCTCTGCTTGGGGTCTCCCTGTGGAGGTGATAGTGGCTGTCTATGTAGTGGTCATGGTTTTCTGGACTGTAGTTGTTTCTCAAATTGGGTCCAGGTATAATGGCAACTCTAAGCTGCAGGATCCCTGGTGGAGTGTTGGACTGCAGGGTGGTACTGTGGGCCCAACAGCAGTGGTATAGCCTTGGGACTAGAGTCTTGGGGCCCAGGTGCAGTGCTGGAATCTCTGGGACAGAGTTGTAGGCCTGGTGGGAGCACTGGAGACAGGGGCAGAGGCTTAGGGGGGCCGAGGGCAGTGCTGGAGCCTTAGAGGGTAGGGCCGTGGGTCCAGTATTAGCATTGGAGCTTGCTGGGCAGAGTCTCGAGGTCTGAGAGTGGTGCTAGAGACTTCAGGGTGGAACCATGGTCCTGACAACTGCAATGAAGCCTTGGTGGTAGAGCCTGGGGCCTTATGGAAATGCAGGAACCTCAGGGACAGAGGAAGCACTGGAGTCTTGGAAGTGGAGCCACAGGCTTAGGCACAGTGGAAAACTTGGAAGCCAGAGTTGTGGTTTGGAGGCAGAGCAGGAGACATGTGGGAGCTGATATGGGGTCAGAAAACAGTGCTGGAACCATGAGGTGGAACTGCCTGGGGTGGATGTTGGCTCTGGCAGCATGCAAACTGTGGAGGTGGAGCTTTGCCAGTGGAGCACAGCTCCAGCAGCATAGGAACTGCAGAGGTTGTGCTGCACATGGTGGGCAGCAGTGTGGAGGTCATGTGAGGTGGAGATGCAGTCTGGGGCCACCAGGAGGCCAGAGTTTGCCCCCTGACCTGGGTCCCTTGGAGGTAGTCACTGCAAGGATTCTCAGGTGGTATCTGTGGAGTCTGAGGCACACCTTCTGCTCAGATCCCACTCTGGGTGGTAGGGGTCATTGGCTCCCAGTCACAGGGCACAGCCCAGGGCATTGTTCACTCAACCTGCTTCTTCCCCAGCCAGACAGGGGTGATATGAAGGCAGCTGTCACAAAGCTGATCCTCACGCATACCTAGTGCCTTGTACCTGAGAGCTCAGAATGGCATTAGTTGTAGTAACCCTGATGAGTAGCCACCAGATCCCTGCTGGGCTGGCTCTCTGGTGCAATGTTGCTGCTCGGACTCTAAGCAGCTCCCTGATTAGGCCAGAGGTCTGAGGTGGTGTTGCGGCCCCCTCACAACTCATCCGTAGAGCCTGCAGGAGAAGCACAGAGCTCCAGGGCTCCTCCTCCTGATTTTCCTCATATGTGGATGCCTCCCCCAAAGTTCCGTCCGACCTTGCCAAATGATTCACCCTGTCACATTCTACTTCACTCTGAATGTCCCTCATTGTTTCTGCAGTGTTTTACAATGGTCTTTCCAAGAGGAGCTATTCACAGATAGGCATCTGCCTGCAACTTTAGATCCTCTTGCTGAGAGAGGCATGTGTGGGCTGCTTCTAGTCTTCCATCTTGTCCCTATTTTTAATTTTTCAACACTTGTAGGGAGCAATATTTGCTGATCTGGTAGAATCTGAATGCCTTTCTTTGATTTCAAGAACTGTATGAATTCATGACCATTTTAAAGAAAGAAAAGAGAATTGTATTTATAATTCTTTCAACATTTGTTATTTAGTAAAGTTTATGTTCTCCCCAAATTTATATGTTGAAACCCTCACCCCCAAATTAATGGTGTTAGGAGTTAGGGTCTTTGGAAAATGACTAGGTCATGGGAGCAGAGCCCTCATGAATTATATTAGCACTTTTGTAAAAGAGGCCCAAGAGAGGCCACTGGACCCTTCTACATTGTGGGGTTAGAGTGAGAACATAGCTGTCTATGAGGAAGTGGACCCTCACCAGACATTGAATCTGTCAACACATTGATCTTGGACTTCTCAGCCTCCAGAACTGAGAAATAAATTTCTGTTGTTTATAGGCCACCACTCTATGGTATTTGGTTGTTATAGTCTGAGAGGACTGAAAGGACTGGGACACTGGCAGACCTAAATGCAGACATGGGAATATATTTCTCTGTAACCTCTTTCCTCTTCTCTCTCTCTCTCTCTCTCTCTCTCATTCTCTGTTCTTTTTTTTTTTTTTATTTCAGCATAATATGAGGGTACAGATGTTTAGGTTACGTGTGTTGCCCTTGCCCCCCCTCCCCCCCTCAGTCCAGGTTTCAAATATGTCCATCCCATTGCGTGGTGCACATTGCACTCTTTGT
>CAUYSK010050784.1:0-21314 GCA_963575035.1 Avahi laniger | reverse complement strand
CCATGATCGCTGGAATGGAGCAGTTGTGAAACTAACAAAAATCCAGAGGGGCCAGGTGCGGTGGCTCACGCCTATAATCCTAGCTCTCTGGAAGGCCGAGGCGGGCGGATCGTTTGAGCTCAGGAGTTTGAGACCAGCCTGAGCAAGAGCAAGATCCCGTCTCTACCAAAAATAGAAAGAAATTGATTGGACAGCTAGAGATATGTAGAGGGAATTAGCCGGGCATGGTGGTGCATGCCTGTAGTCCCAGCTACTCAGGAGGCTGAGGCAGGAGGATCACTTGAGCCCAGGAGTTTGAGGTTGCTGTGAGCTAGGCTGACGCCACGGCACTCACTCTAGCCCAGGCAACAAAGTGAGACTCTGTCTCAAAAAAAAAAAAAAAATCCAGAGGGAGGAGCTTCCTTTCCAGCTTGCAACTCTCTACTGGCTACGTTTTAGCTAGAAAAGGGACACGCGGCAGGAGAGGCGGACATTTTATTTGTCATCACAGAAAGAGAAAGAGAATGAACAGGGCTCAAAGAGCATTTAGAAATTCACTCCCACCACGCCCCACTCCCATCCTACATCCTGGAAAGATCTTGATTTTTTTCTCTTTGGGTTCTGAGATCTCGTCCTCTTCTGCACCTTTTTCCCAATAAAACACGGAGAAGAGCATCGCTCTGAAGCGTGAGAAGTGGTGGCTGATGGTCCTGTGGGGCGTTTTGTGACCCAAAGCGCACGTGCACACAGAGAACTCTCAGAACTCTCCAGGCTGCTCAGGCCGAAGGGTCCCCACATTCTCACAAGTCGTCATAAAGTCTGCCGTCCACCACTCGGGACACGGTGCTGGACAGAGTCAGCGGGATTACAGTAGAGCCCTACGTGCAGTGAAAATCTTCACTCAGTCCCTTCTGAACCCTGAGCATGGCAAGTACACCCCTCTAGAGTTTGAGAAATCTTCAGGTTATTTTCTTCATGCTGGATTGTAGTTTCACTGTTTTTTTTTTTTTTTTTTGTTTGAGACAAAGTCTCGCTGTGTTGCCCGGGCTAGAGTGAGTGCCATGGCGTCAGCCTAGCTCACAGCAACCTCAGACTCCTGGGCTCAAGCGATCCTCCTGTCTCAGCCTCCCAAGTAGCTGGAACTACAGGCATGCGCCACCATGCCCGGCTAATTTTTTCTATATATATTTTTTTAGTTGTCCATCTAATTTATTTCTATTTTTAGTAGAGACGGGGTCTCACTCTTGTTCAGGCTGGTCTCAAACTCCTGACCTTGAGTGATCGGCCCGCCTCAGCCTCCCAAAGTGCTAGGATTACAGGCGTGAGCCACCGCGCCTGGCCTGACTTTTATACTTAATTATTTAATCTATTTGGTATTGACTTTACTAGATGCCTTAAATTGATTCCTTCCCCCCAAATTACTAACTAGTCATCCCAACAATATTTATAGGAAAAAAATCTGTTATTTGTCACTGTTTTATGTTATCTCCGGAATCGTGTAATTAATTTTTTATGTGATGGTGCCAGGATTTTTTTTTAATGTCTTTTCTTTCTGGTTAATGCAGTTTCCTTCCCCGCTGTCCTGGGGAAGGGGAAAGGGGAAAGCATATTAAGGCTTTTTCCACCATCATCTCCAATGAAGGCTGAGAGCAAGATAAGATTATTTACAGACATTTTTTACATTTGCATTATAGTATAATATGAAACTCACATCCATAAAAAAAAAGAATGATATATTTTCAAATTTGTTTATGAGTATTAAAATATTTTCACCATCACAGCTTTTTATGCTTTAAGATCTAATAGGGATAGTCTCTCAGCATATACTTTTTCAGAATTTCCATTGTAAATTCTGATTATTTATTCTTTTAGATAAACTACTCCTCATCCCCATCAGATTTTAATTGCTATTGTATTAAGTCTATCAATCACTGCAGTTTGGGGAAATCTTTACACGATCTAATCTTCCCATCCGGGAGATATTTACTGTTAATGAACTTGGACAATTATGCTGCCCAAAGGCACCCTTCAATTCCAGAATCCCTGACCACAACCAGCCTGACCCGCCTCCGTGAACAGCATCATCACAAATACACACGAAAGACAGAGCCCCACCATAAAACGCCTCTCGAGTCCTCTCCATCATTGACTGACATTTACTAAGGCTCTTCATGAAGTTAGGAGCTGAAGATACAGTGCTTGCACTCAAGAGTCTTATAATTTAGTTGAACAGGTATGTAATATGCCCAGAAGGAAAAATAACCATAAAAGGCAGCATATGTTAAACATCCAATGTGCAGTACCTATAGGAAGTGCTAAAGTGAGAAGAAGGGCTGAGACCATTGGTTAGAAGAAGACGCAGGTGTGAGCAGGACCTGAGGAAGCCTTACACAGTGGAGTCCTACTCAGGCAGAAAAAGATGAGAGCCCAACACGATGTCAGGCACATAGGTAGTCAGTCACTGCCAAATAAACAGGAAGGATGGGCTTGGTAGGCAGGGGCGATGCCGTGGACAAGGGCACAGTGGTAAGAATAAATGTATACGGTGTCCCTAGGGAATAACAAGTTGACCGATTTCTCCATAAGGTTATGGAAGACAGGCAGAAGAGGTGGACAAACCATGCTAGTTTCAAACTGGTGAGGGGTCAGGGTATACAATCTCACCCAAATTTTCTATTAGAGACTCACAACTCCCTAGGTTTGTTGTTACTGCTCAATTCAGTTCCATAAGCATTTACTGGGCACCAACACATTCCAGGCATTGTACACTCAGGATGGAAAAATGAGCAAGACGCTCTCTCTGCACTCAAAGATCTTAGTCGAATGGTCAAACATACAAGCGAATGACTGCCAGTCAATATGGCGGGTGTTATACCGGAGCCACGCAATGGCATCCAACACGGGAGCGCAGAGGGAGAAGGTGCAGGAAGGCTTCCGAGAGGCGACGGTACAAGGCTGAGTTCTGGCGGGTGAGCGGGAGTTGCTGAACACTAGGGAGGAGGACGGGGCTCCCGGGAAGAGACAATGACAAGGTGTGAGAGGACATAAGTCTGGGACTGCCCGCAGTTAAGCTAGAGCTTGTGAGTCAGAGGGTGGGAACATGTGACCAGAGAAGTGGGTGGGGGTCTGGTGATTATCCAAAAGAGTCTGGACTTTACCCTCATCGGCAATGGGAAGCCACTGAAGACTTTTACATGGCGGGAATGAAACAATCGGATTTGTTTTGGGGAAGAAAACTCTAGCAGGACTGAAGAGGTCCGAGAGGAGTTAGGAGAGTTAGTGGGGTTTTGCTCATATTGCTCACATTAGTAGTGATATGGGTTTCATCCTAAAGTAAGTACCTCAAACTCAGTTCTTTTCCTAGTACTGACACTAGCAGTTACGCATCCTGGACTAGTCGTCACTTCTCTGTGGTCCTAAGTTTCCTCATTGCAAAATGAAGACACTGTACTAAATGACCCCTAAGCTCCAGATGACAATAATTCCTCAGGACCCCTTACTTAGCCTCAAAGATTGAGTATGTAGGAGGGAAGGTGGGTTTCAGTCTTTACCTGGATTTTCACTGAAGCCAAACTAATTTAAATGAGCATGCTATCAAATTAATCATAGACTTTCTTTTTAAGTTTTATCTATGTTTTAAAATTCCCAGAAAGTTGTGCTTTATATACTGCACGTTTGCACAGACTTTAAACTGCATCCAGGAAAGCCCCGCGAGCTCTTTGGATTAAATACCATGTTTCAGTCCTGAGAATTGTGTCAGTGCACAGAGTGCACCCAGAGGAACATTCACACTCTCTGATTGCTTACGCAACCTCCGGGTCCTAGCTCGGCCAGTTTTATTAATATTTCTATGAGTGCAACACAGTTATGATTAAATATTCTTCCTACTTTTTCAAGAAGAATGCAGCTACCCCTTGATAGCCTGTGTCAACTGGGGACATGGATCACAGGGATAAATTAAATCCATAAATAATCCAGAACTTTCCTTTAAGCCAAAAGCTTCCATCTCCTTCCTCATCCAACTTTTTCTGAGAGCTGTTAACAAAGTATTCAAATCGCCTTAAATGGGACTTCTTTGCACTTCTTTGCACAGGGTCAGCTCTAGGTGAAATTGGGAAGTGGCTACTTGCTGCCTCCACCTCTGGGACCCCACTGCCTCCTTGCTCTGAACCTCCTCATAACCATCTTTCTAAGTGCCAACTTGCAGCCTTCATTTTATCGGACCATTTTGCAGCTCCTGACATGGCCCAATACTCCCCAGATCCACAGATTCTGTCGTGCAGAACTTTCCAGAGAGCTTTGGATCCAGGAACTGTTCCCTCTCCCATCCCCTCAATTCTAGGGGTAGAAATGACTCCCAGTATTGCTAAGTCCTTGTTGTTCCCCGAACCCTGCCAACAGCCTTGCAAATAATCTCTTTAATAAACTGTCCTCCAAATACCCAAGCTGAATGTGTTTCTTGCTAGGACCTTGACTGATACACTCAGGCAAGTTATCTAACCTCTGGGCTTCAATATCTGCGTGCATAAAATCAGCCTAGCAAGAGAATTTACAGGGTTATCGTGAGTGCCTGACACACAGGAAGCACTCAATTACTAGTAACTCCAAGTATATTACATTCATCTCCTGTCATTATTCAAATGGTGTGGGTTCTTTTTTCAAGACAAAAATGCAATTTATTTTGCATAATAATACTATTTTGCAGAATGCCCATGATCCTTCTGTCCTTAAAAATCAGATTTTATTGTTATTGACTCCTACTGTCTTGCTGTGTCCTGGTAGCCCCTTGATGTTCATCTTTCATCTTCTGCGTCATCAGTGAATAAACTAGCCCTCTTAGTTCAAACACAAGATAGCAACAGAAAGCAAAACGAGATAAAACAAGGCTGCACATTAAGTAATCAATCTCTTAAAGGGGCTTTGGGAAAAAGGAAGAGAGAAAACAGATTTTAACAGTGCCTCAACATGTTTCCTGAGGGACATCTGTCCACCCATTTGAAAGGTTTTATTGGCAATGTGAAAGTTTCATGCATGAAAAATAATGATTGTTGGCTGTTCCACGGCAGCTGTGGTTTGCCCGCGATATCCGTCACGTTCCCGAGGTCCACAGCTTTTTTTACAACTCCAATCCCTCGGTGTAAGACATTAGTGAGTATTGATGCTATTTTAATTGTTTCTCACATAAAGTCCACTGCTACTTGTCACCAAGGCCACATGCACTAACACTCATTATTGAACTTTTGGGAGCTCTGGATGAATGAAGTAATTCTCAGCTTGCCCTGCAACTGTAACCGGGCCATGCAATGAAAGCCTTGGCAATTTGGTTTGATTAACACGGTCAACTGAGTGAGATCCCAGATCAAATAAGATTTTTAAAAGTGGCAGATCTGTACTAAAATGTCTACAAAAAAATCAAGATAACAGGAGGACATGTCATAGAGCACATATTTCAGAAGACTAATCGAATAGCTCTTATCTGATTAATTTTCTTTGTTAACTAAAGATCCTCAATTTCACAAGTCAAAATAAGTGTTATTTTTGAAGCCTGAAATAGCTTAAGCCCTACAAACATTACAGTGGATCTCTGTTTCAATCATTCCCAAAGTTTAAAATAAGCTTAAAAAAATCACTAACAGTCTCAGATTCTAGCTTCAGAGAACCAGAAGAAACACATTTTTCTGTACATTCTATACAGAGTATTTGCCGCCTTCCAGACAGGGTCCGGCCTCCAACATAGAGAGACACAGCTTTTAATATCATCTATACATCTGAGCGGGTATGTACGAATAAATATATGTATTAATTTATATATCTACACATACATACGTTTACATAAATATAAACTGTATTTCAGCAATTCTAAAATGCAAATTTTTTCGCATGTTAACATCTCTGAAAGTGGCATGCATATTACAATCTAATAATGTGACATTATTATAACATAATAATGTAATTATTATAATGCAGCATTTTTTCAATTTTAGCAGCAGCATATACTACTATACGTATGCACTGTAAGATGGTACATCTTACAATCAATGGCATCTAGATTGTATGTGTGTGTTTGTGTGTGTGACTCCTATTGTCTTTTTTTGTCATTACTTTAGTATTTATGTGCTTCCTGGGGTACTTTTAATCTTAGAGTCATGGATTTATCAATCTGGTAAATAAACTGTAATTGCTGAGAGAAAACCAGTAAAGCCAGTGATGAAACATCTTGTCAACACTCACCCCCCAGAAATTACACTCTGAATCTGATAAACTGATCGCAATATAACCAAACTTCAGGAACCAAGCTCCAAGAGGAAACACAGCCAGTGAGCAACACCGTCTCCACAGCAGAAAATAATGACCCATGAAACTAACTGAAGGTTATCGGGCTCCAACTTCATGGGTACATTATCATACTTACAAATGATTAAAATGACTCTTCAATGCATGAATGCATGAAACCAAATTTTACATAACATTAAGATCCAGGCAGTGCCTCATTTCAAATCCATGCTATTAAAGTCACAAGTACTACAGCTAATTTCATCTTCTCTATGCTTAACCACGGGTAGATTTCGGTCGGTCCCAATCGGTCTCATTAATCTTGCTTTTCATTTGATGTATGTTTAGCTCTTACAATCTGTCATTTTTCTGACTTAACCTTCTCTTTTCTCCCCTTTATTTAGGTTGAATGTGGACCATATTAAAGGTGAAGTTGCCGTTTTCAGAATTATTTCTTCTGATCACGATTTCCTTGACTTTCTTTTAAGAGAATCTTTCAGCTGGTAAGAAAACTTCATCTAAAACAATAAACAGAAATCCTTTGGGTGCCCCCTCTGTGTTGGAGACCAAGGATACAAAGGTATCCGTGGGACAATCTTAGTCTTCCCCTCACAATGTGGTCTCCTGCCTGGGACCATATACATCACCTGGAAATTTGTTAGAAATGCAGAATCTCAGACCCCACCCCAGACCCACCATATTAGTCAGGGTTCTCCAGAAATAGAACCAGTGGGTGATATAGAGAGAGATTTATGACAAAGAATTAGTTTGTGAGATTATGGAAGTTTACAAGTCCTGTGATCTGTAGGGTGAGTCAGAGAGCTAGAGATCCAGGAGAGCCAATGTTTCAGTTAGAGTCCACAGGCATGAAGGAGCCGACATCCCAGTCCAAAGGCAATCAGGCAGGAGGGATTCTTGGATTCTCGCTTACTCCCGGGGAAAGTCAACGTTTTTGTTCCACTAAAGCCTTCAACTGATTGGATGAGGCCCACTCACATTGGGGAGGACAATCTGCTTCCCTCAATCTGCTGATTTAAATGTTAATCTCATCCAAAAAACACCTTCACAGAAATATCCAAAATAATGTTTGACCAAATGTCTAGGTACCCTGTGGCCTGATCAAGTTGATATATAAATGAACCATCATACCTACTGCATTGAAATCTGCCTTTTAACAAGATCTCCAGGTGATTCATAGGCATATTGAAGTTTAAGAAACACTAGTCTAATCTACGTGCACAAGGATATCAGAGAAAATGAACAGATAACTACGCTACGGTGTGGTTTCTGCTGCCATCAAACCAGCACAAGATGGAGTGGTAGTTGGCAGAGATAGTGGTGAACAACCCCCCCGAACATACCAAGAAGGACTTCCCAGGATCCTGGACTTCCCTTGACTAGGTGTTAAAAATGAACAGGAGTTTCCCACGCATGGCCAGACCGCGTGGCTCTGAAGCAACAACTCTGGCACTTACGAACTGCATGGCCTGGGATGAGTTATCTAACCTCGCTGGGCCATAACGTTCCCATATGTAAAATAAGGAAAATAATAATATTTAACTTACAGAGTTGTTGTGATGATTAAATGAGCCAATACCTGTAAAATTAAAACAATGCCTGGCACACAGCATGCACTATGACGTGCAAACTATTATTATCACCACCATCTTCTAATCCACGATGTAGCTAGTGTTTGTGATTTGTTTAATTTTATATTAGATTTGTTTCCATCCAATTAACAATGGCATCTCCCTTCATGTAAAAGCTTCCTATTTTATTCTTACACTAATGTGAAAAAACTGAGCACAAATGCAAAGGTCCTTAGAAGTCCTAAGCTAAACCACAGCAACGAAGTCCCTGAGAAGTGACCTTTATTGTGTGCTTGTTACAAGCCGGAACACATCCTAAGCACTTAGCTGTATTAGTTCATTTACTCCTCGTAACATTCTTCTGAAGTAGGTAGTATGATCACCACTAGTTTACAGTTGAAGAGACAGAGACACCAAAAGGTTAATTGACTTGCCCAAGTTCACAAAGATAGGAAGCAACAGAAACAAGATTTAGACCCACTCCACAAAGGGGCACAGTCACTAGTGAAGAGAAAGGCTGGTCCCTTTCAAATATCTAAGTCCTCTCCAAAGAGAAATGGATGCTGTTCTGTCAGCGTCCCTGATCAGGATAGAATTAAGAGGTGGTCTAGAAAACACGACAATAAAGGAGCAAAACACCAGTGTGCTCCTTCATAAAACAGAAAGGCAGATGTATGCATATATCCAAACTCATCAAACTGTATACGTTAAACATATACAGATTTTTGTGTATCAGTTGTATCTCAATAGAGCTGTTAAAAAATGAACTTCTATAAAAAAAAATCTTTCCTATTTAAAGTCAACTCTGCCCTCTTATCTCCTCCAGCTTGTTTCCCGCCATCCTCCACATTAACCAGCTCTGTGAGGTTGAACGCGTCACTCTGTCTCTCTGGGTCTTAATTCCTTCATTTATAAAAACCTGAGAGGGTTGCTTTGGTGACCTTAAAGCTGTTTTCCAAGTCTGCCATCCAGTGAGTCTGAGCAAATGCCCTGGGGAATCGATTGGTATGAAATGTGATTCTCTTTTAATGAGAGAAGGTGTCAGTAAAGGAATCCAAAAGGAAAAGAAGACTCTAAACAGTGTGGTGATTAAAATGATTTTAAGAATAATCACACACTCAAAACTACTATCTAAACAGCACGGATAATCATTTAAAAAGTCACCAGCTTGAATGCTGATGCCAAGTTCCTATCCCTGTCTTGGGACCTCATCAAAGCTCAGAACTGACACAACCTAGAACACCACATAACATGACACCACAGCCATCTCTCTGGGCGGTGGCCATCACCGAATTCCCCATTTCAAACATTTCCATTATTTTCCAATCGAACATCTCATCAATGCTCTTTCTCGTCTCCCCCCTTAAAAGTATCACTGCTATAACAGTGACCATGTGGAATGTGCTTTGGATTTTTTCCAAACTAAACTGGTCCCTAGTCCTGGCTCCCTTATTTCCCTGAGCCTCTCTGAGCCCCAGTTCTCTATCTATAAAATAGAGATAGCAATATCTACCCTTCCCAGGAGTTAGTGTGAAGGCAAATCAGAGCACGGATTGAATAGTACCTGGTCAGCTTCGCAAAACATTACACAAATTAAGACGTGACCAGTGTTGTTATTACACACAGCCTAAGCCCTGTTGCTTCTCCTTCTAGATCACCCAAAGGCGACTTACCTTGGGTAAATGCAACATAAATTCACCAAGAATTTATTAGAAAAATGGGCAACAGGCTTGCACAAGCACTTCATAAAAGAGGATATCCAAATGGCTAACACCTGGATGAAAAGGTGCTCAAATTCCTTAGTCAGGAAAATGCCAGTTAAAATCACAAGGACACAGGCAACAAAAGTAAAAATAGACAAATGGGATGGTTTAAAAGTTTCTGCACAGCAAGGAAAACAAAGTCAGGAGACAACCCATAGGAGAAAATCTTTGCAAACCATACATCTGATAAGGGATTAATATCCAAAATATATATGAGAACTCAATAGCAAGAAAACAACACCGTTTAAAAAATGGGCAAATGACCTGAACAGACATTCCTCAAAAGAAGACATGCAAATAGCCAATGAGTACATGAAAAAATGCTCAGCATCGCTAATAATTAGGGAAATATAAGTTAAACCACTATGAAATATTACCTCACGCCTGTTAGAATGGCTTTCACCAAAAAGATGAAAGATAACAAGTGTTGGTGAGGATGGGAAAAAACGGAACTCTTATGCATTGTTGTTGGGAATGCGAATTAGTACAGCCATTGTGGAAAACAACACGAAAGTTCCTCTAAAAACTAAAAACAGAACTATCATATGGTTCAATAATCACACTTCTGGGTATACATCCTAAGGAACTGAAATCAATGTTGAAGGGATATCTGCACGTCCATGTTCTTGTAGCATTATTCACAATAGTCAAAATATGGAAACAATCTAAGTGTCCATTGATGGATGAATGGATAAGAAAATGTGGTATATAGACACAATGGAGTATTATTCAGCCTTAAAAAAGGGTCAATCCTGTCATTTACGGCATCATGGACAAGTCTAGAGGACTTGCTAAGTGAAATAAGCCAGGCACAGAAAGACAAATACCACATGATCTCGCTTATACGTGGCATCTAATGAAACTGAACTCATAGAAGCAGAGAGTAGAGCCATGGTTATCGGAGGCTGGGAGGGTGGGAATGGTGAGTTGTTGATCAAAGAGTACAGAGTTCCAGCTAGACAGCTGGAATAGATTCTGAGATCTGCACAGCAGGTGACTACACTCAATAATAATGTATATTTCAAAATAACTAAGAGTAACTTTCAAATGTCACATCATGAAAAGATAGGTAAGTTGGGGGTGGATGTTAATTGGCTTGATCTAATCAAGACATATTGTACATGTATATCAAAACATCACCTTGTATCCCATAAATGTATACAATTATGATCTGTCAATCAAAAATAATATTAATGATAAATTTAGAAAAGAAAACTACAAGGAACTACCACTACACAATCACCAGAATGACTAAAAAAGACAGAAAATGCTATGAGTTGGTGAGGATTTGGAGCAATTGGAACTGGTAGACGTAGAAATCAATACGAACTCTTTGGAAAACTGGCAAAAATCTACTGAAGTTGAACATACCTTGCACTTCTACTCCCAAGCATACACTCAACAAAAATATTTCAGTATGAAGACATATACTAGAATATTTGTAACAATTATTAACCATAATAGCCAAAAACTCAAAACAACCCAAATTCTCAATAATAACAGAATGCATAAATTACAGTATAGTCATACAACGGGATACTACACAGCAATGAGAATGATCCACAACTTATGTGGAACAATACAGATGAATCTCCTAAATATAATATTGAGAGAAAAGGCAGACACAAAAGAATATATACTGCATTATTCTATTTTCATAAAGAACAAAGCCAGGCAAAAGTTCTGTTGTTAGCAACAGGGATGCTATAATAGTTACCCTTGGGGGAGACAGGGTGTCAGGAAGGGGCCATGAGGGAGGGTCCTGGGATGCTGGTAGTGATACGTGTTCTGCTGACACCGGTGTGTTTAGTTCATGAAAATACATTAAGCCCCACACTTGGGATATATGCATTTATATGTATTATAAAAAATCTCAATAACAAGCTTTTAAAAATCCATGTCCTCATGAAGTTTACTTTCTAGTACAGCCAACGACACAGTACTTAACAGAAGTAGAGGCCTACCGCTAAGTTGGGCAAATGCGTCATTTCTTAGCACGGATTTTCCAGGTCCCTGGGACGTGCACAGCAAGGATCCTGCCACCATGGAGCTGGGCTCTGGCTCCACCACTGCCCTCCATATCCAGGCTTACAACATGCACTGGAATTTAACAATCCCTGCACTTATGTTAAAGCAATCGTTCTTAACCGGAGGTTCTTAGGCCCCAAAGGAGCGCTTGTGTGGAATTCACAGGTGCATGAAGTTAGATGCGAAAAAGTTACATCTTTATCTACATCGCTAAAGTCTAACTGCAGTTTAGCATTTGCTTCAGCTACAAATGTAGGCAGCGTAGCAGTAATTAGAAGTACCTGAGACTTTATCACCAAGAAAAACATCACACATACTTTCACATGCATTTCAGCTGCTGCAGGTAACTTGAAATATCATTTACACATATTATTATTTAAAAGTTTGGTCACTGTTAGATCTGCCACTAGATTTTGTGGTTTCGTGTGTTAATAAATAAGCATACATATTACCATATCGAAATTTTGTATTTTTAGCATTTTGAAAACTTTATTTCGATACAATTGGTTTCCTTTGTAATTCTGTGCTCTATTTTTTGTATTTAGAAACATTATTTTGAAAAGGGATCTGAGAGCTTTCCAGACTGCCCGAAGGTGTTCACGGAACAATAGAAGAAACGTTGGCATTTCGGCTGTTTTCTGCTTGCCCCCGACCACTGCCTACCCGGCAAACCCCACACTCTCTACCCTGCCCTGCCCTGTCACCAGAAGGGTGACCTCTACGAGCTCATCACACCTGCTTCCTTGCCCCAGCTTCGGGGCAGGAGTGGCCGCAGGAGGGACACAGCAGCACGGAGCGGGGGTGAGCGCCCCGCGCCGCCTGCCTCGCCGGCCTCCAGCAGGGCCTGCGCGGGTCAGCGCTCTTCCCCGGCCCCATCTCTCTCGAGGCATCGGGAGCTCTGTTCCTGTGCCTTTCTCATTCCTGCTGCCACCAGTCCTCGGGTATTTTACCCCTTGCGGGTTCTCAGACTCATGCACACTGCTGGGAATTTCCCTTCATCAAGCTCTTCCCAGTTAAATCTTTCAAGAACAACATCTGTTTCTTGCCAGCTCGATTCCATCTGCAAACACTAGGCTCACCTGATTTGCGAACTAATCCAGCCAGGAGAGGGCCACGTTCTTCTGGGGCAGGGTGCGAGCGTGTGTGTTCGCATTCGTGCTGGGACCGGGGGAGAGAGACCACGGTCGGTGCCCACGGACCCCCGAACAATAACGCTTTCTCCAGCTCTCCACTGCCGCGACAAACTCTTAAGATTTTAAACTCGCAGTCTAAGATGGGAAACCAGGCAAGGGATACTGAGAAAGGCCATGCCCGAGCTACATGTGTAAATAACCAGCAGAAGGTGGCCAGGGAAAGTCAGGGGCAAGGAGGAGACAAGATTCTTAAGAGACGGAGCAGTGTTTTTCTAGACCCAAACACAGGAGAGCTGCTGCCCGAGGCTTTCCTGCGGCTGTCTGGTGTTAGCATCACCTGGAACAAGCCCAGGCAGCTTTAGGAAGCATAAAGGAAGCCTTTCTTTGAGAAGGTAAAAGATGAGAGACGATCTGCTTGAAGGATACCACTACTGGAGACAAGCACCGTCCAACATTCCTTGCACGAGCCAGATACCCTCCTAGGCGTCTCTAATTTCCTAAGGCTTAACTGACAGGAAGAAAGAAACGAGATAAAGTCCTACTTGCAAAGAAGATCATTTCTCCTAAGATATTTCTAGGCACTTGCGCTGCCCTCTAATTCCCCCGGACAACGCTGGCTGACAGCCCTCTGATACGGAAGAGTGAGCGGAGGAAACTGGCCAGGCAGGGAAGGAAGGAAGGAAGCCTGCCAGAAGCACACTTCCATAGATCAGTGTGAGCTCAAGATAAATAATCCCAGCCAGCCCGTACAGCTATCAAACCAAAGGCCATGTTGCAGGTAGCAAGATAAATCGCTATCGTCAAGGATGTCTTTGTTTGTTCCCGACAGCCTCTTACTGTATCTCCCTCTCCTGACAAAGCAACCCCAGGAACATGTTTCTAACACGCATTGCCCTCTGGAAACGACAGTGCTTTTAGGGAGACAAAAATTAGCTTGAGCTCCTGGGTCCAGAAGCCAATATACCATTGGCTGTGGGGACTGCTACTAAATACAGGTTAGAAGCAAAATCCATTGCAAACAATAGCCACATGCTGTTTGCACCAAAAGTCATTCTATTAATCCAGCCTAGCAAATCTGGGTTACCAGAGAGCCGTCGGCTGGCTCAGGTCATGAATCTTACCCACGTTGGCCTTTCACGGAACCCCTCCCAGCCCATCACGGAGATTACATTCACTGACAAGCGCAGGACACCAGAAAAGCTTCAGGTAGAAAACTTTATAAGAGAAATAGGTGGTCGGTTCTTTAATCTAAACATAGATATTGTTTTACTATCTTTCCAGAAATTTCAGAGATATACAAATTATTTGGAGTAATAATTACAACTGCATTTGTTAAAACTTTCCAAATATGTCCATCAAGATTTCACCTACATAATTTGGGGAAGGGACCCTCAAAGTATCTCTGCACCGGACTCTCCCCATCCACCACGGTGTCAGGGATTATTTGGGGACTGTGGTTGTGAATGAAGCAAAGGAAAGCGCCGGGCAGGCGGCTCTGGGCACACAGAAGCAGGCTTTGGCAGCAGCCGCCCTTAAGAAATGAACAAAAAGCTGGCTGAAATCCCAAACACTGAGCTAAAATTCCCCCCACGTATATATCAGTCTCCCTCTCTTTTTACTTATTCCTCCTTTTTCCACACAACAGTAAAGGTCAGAGGAGGTTAAAAAAAATTTTCCTCCTTATTTCAATGCAAAAGGAATGCAGGTTACTTTCCTATCACAAAGCAAAGCATCCGTCTGCTTTGGTAGGAGGAGCCCCTTGCCTGTAGCAGTCCAGGGGCGGCTGTGACTTTCCTGCCTTAGAAGCTGAAGTCTCTGATCATCTCTTCCGCTCGCCCACAAGAGTTAGCGCGGCGAATGCGCCGGGAAAACGGGCCCTGCCACTGAGCCGCCTGGGCTGGGGTCCTGGCTCTTTCTACCACTTACCTTGGGTAAGTTAGTTAACTTCTTTGAGCCTCAGTTTCTCATCTGTAAAATGGAAATAATAATAGTTTTGTTATGAGGATGAATGCATAAAGCACACAGAACAGGGCCCGCCACACAGCGCGTGCTAATATTTGTTAGATAAATGAACAGACGTGTGACAGACAGACCAAGCTGCCTCTGCCCACGCCCAGGGCGAGTCTCACGTTGCCAGCATCTCTCACTCCAGAGTGTCCTCCCTGTGCTTGGCTGTGCTCCGCCTTGCCACCTCTGCGCTCTCCGTGACGAGGACACTGGACAATACTGCATGTTAGACTCAGAGCCCCCAACACCTCTTTGCTTCGTAGCTAACACCTGCCCCTCCGTCAAGTCCGAGCACCCGAGTGTCCCCCTTACGGGCTCCCGTGGCCGAGTGTCTCTCCCCCGCGCCATTCACTCCTGCGTGGAAGGCCCGGTGCTGGGAGTTGAGAGCTGCGTGCCAGAGAGAAACGCACAGGACGCCTTGGTGACTTTCTGAGAATGGATGCGTATGAATGGCTCACCCACATATCCGCTCCTGAGCGTTTTCTCCCCACTGCGGCACACTAGAAACTGGCCAGATCACTAAGTATTCCTGACTTCAGCCGACGGCCTACTTGGCAGGGCTTCTCAGCATGGAAGAGGAACGGCACAGCGTGACGGGGTCTAATCTCGCCGTCAGCACCTCCGTATGTATACATATTCACACGTGTGTTTGGGCGGGTTGGCATAATTTTTTTTTTTAACTCTCCCACTAGAATGTAAGCTTCATAAGGACAGGGATTTCTTTGCCTGTTTTTAGAACAGTGTTGTGTAATCCTAGCTCTCTGGGAGGCCAAGGCGGGCGGATTGTTTGAGCTCAGGAGTTCGAGACCAGCCCGAGCAAGAGCGAGACTCCGTCTCTACTAAAAATAGAAAGAAATTAGCTGGACAACTAAAAATATATAGAAAAAATTAGCCGGGCATGGTGGCACATGCCTGTAGTCTCAGCTACTCGGGAGGCTGAGGAAGGAGGATCGCTTGAGCCCAGGAGTTTGAGGTTGCTGTGAGCTAGGCTGACGCCACGGCACTCAAGCCCAGGCAAGAGAGTGAGACTCTGTCTCGAAAAAAATAAAAAAAATAAAAATAAAAAAAATAAAAAAATAAAATAAAAATAAATAAAAAATAAAATAAAAAAATAGAACAATGTTGAATGAAGAAATGAGCTATGAAATGTAGCCTGGATAGAGCAAGCGGTGCAGACCAGCGTGGCAGAAAGTCCAGAGGATAGTCACTGCAGTGAGATCAAAGAGCCAACACGGGGAGATCCAGAGCAACACAAAGAGAGGACGTGAAAGAGAAATGCACGGTGTCCAGGCCGCAGAGATGAGCCGGTCCTGCCTGACGTCAGAGTGAAGCCACAGAAGCGAGCTGCAGCACGCACAACCCAGGGACGTTTTCACCACCGTACCAGGGCACTGCACGAAACACCTTCCTGAGAGGACGAGTGAGTGTAGAACACTAAAATGGATGCAATATGCTCAAGGGTGGTTCCTACCGAGATTTGGACACACTGCAGAGACGCGCCCTGGAGGTTGGGTTTTTCCATCTGCGAGTCTGTGAATAATCACCGAACCACGGCAGGTTCACATCAAAAACCAGCCAGCCTCAGAAACAACAACCCAAACTCCCCTCCGTCACATGGAGCCATAGTATTTTTCCAAGCTCATGCAGGGTGACAGGAGCCATCAGAGCAAGAGGTCCACCAGGAGAAGCCCTCCCGTCTTCCTCTCCAAATTCCAAGCATGCCATCTTTCACCCCAGCACCTCGGAGTAAGAAACACGGCAGAAACAAGGAAATGAATGAGGAAATGAATAGAAAACTTCACCAAGGTCAAGCACGTGGCTAAATCCTACAAGGTGCCCCGTATGTGACAGAACACACACAAAAAGCAAACGAAAATTACCTTTGGCGTATTACACTTGCGATGCAGCGGAAAGCTCTGGTCTGTCAGCCTTCTCGCTCTGTCTAGAAAGACAACTTTATTACACATGTCTCTGTTGCCATCCAGGGCACCTGCCACAAAGATATTATCCTACAAAGCACAGTGTATTCCAGGGTTTATAAAAGCTCTGGGATAGGAGCAATTAAAGCCTTCTATGCCGGTGGGGACAGTCCATTTTACATCAACAAATGTTATGTCATCTGTGACCATGCCGATCTCCATTTAAGAACTTCCAATGACTCATACTGCTACGGGGTGAATTCTGGCTTTCTTGCTAATGGTTCCATTACCTCTTCCCCATCCCCCTTCCCAAAAAAGAAATACTGTAGGCTTTTCTCAGGAGGGAGGGGGGAAATAATCCTAACCAAACTACAAGGTCAACTTTCCAATCCTACAAAGCTGAGTGCTGTTTTCCATACTTCCAAATGGCCTCTTTAAAACCATATGAAATAAACCTATTTCATTTTCACACACATCCTTGTTTCCCTGCAGGTTGCAGAAAAGCATTTTCAGCCGGTCAGCAATCGCTCTATGTGATATAAAGTTTTCCCTATTGTCCTGCCCCCAGGACCCCTCAAGCTTGCATGGGGAAAGGAGGAAGAAAGAGTCAGGAGTGTGGGGAGATACCGGGCAGTTAGGAGAGCCTGGTCCGCTGATGGTATAGGTGGCCACTTCGGTGGAGGAGTCTGCACCTGCCGGGAGCCCAGAGGTTACAGAGAGGCGGCCACGCTGTCGGCTTGAGAGTGAGACAGATGACGGAGCTCGCTTCCCGGGCTCCTGATGGCACCGTGCATAAATCAACATCTCATTCCCTGCGCTCGCCGCAGTGGTTGGAAGACACGACTGATCTAACATTTGGCCTCCCTAGGAGGGATGTGTTAATGCTTTCTTCCAGCACTCTGCACCTCCTTAGGAGCTTAGCTCTTCATCACCAGATATCTGGGCTGGAGAGTGGGGACCATCGGGCAGCAGGCCACCTGCTGGCGCGGCTCCTCCACCTTCTGTCTGCACTGGCCCCACTCGACCGAAAAGGCAAGGTTAGTGACCCCGTCGTCAGTGGCCTCGACGACATCAGGAACCACAGCAACTCTAGTTTCAAATTACTAACCCTTCTGACCCTTGAGGACTTTGTTAATGTTTTTCTACGTAAAAGTGCGCATGTTTGAGCAGAGTGGCCTTGGTTTGCAGGCAGAGCCAAATCTGGACACATTCGTTTGGTTTATTCCCCTAGAAGGAACTGATTAGCATTTGGTTTGTTTCTTCTCGCAACATCATTCTTTTTTTTTTTTTTTTTTTTTTTAGACAGAGTCTCACTGTGGTGCCTGGGCTAGAGTGCCCTGGCGTCAGCCTAGCTCACAGCAACCTCAAACTCCTGGGCTCAAGCGATCCTCCTGCCTCAGCCTCCCGAGTAGCTGGGACTACAGGTATGCGCCACCATGCCCAGCTAGTTTTTTCTATATATTTTTAGTTGTCCGATTAATTTCTTTCTATTTTTAGTAGAGACGGGATCTCGCTCTTGCTCAGGCTGGTCTCGAACTCCTGAGCTCAAACGAACCTCCCGCCTCGGCCTCCCAGAGTGCCAGGATGACAGGCGGGAGCCACCGCGCCGGGCCCGGATCTTAAATGTAATCAAACAGAACATCCTGCTCAAGCTGTCCTCTTTTTTGTCTTTCTCTCCCCCTCATCATGACCCACTGAAACCCCCTCAGTGCACATGCATGAACACGTGTACACACACACACACACACACGCACACACACTACTCCAGAAAATTCGTTGCTTGACTCCTGGCCGCTCCGAGCACTGGCAAATTGCACGGCATCAGAAAATCCACGTGTACCAGGAGGCAGTGACAAAGAATCTCCCCCGGAATCTGATGAGATGACCACCCTCAATCAGAATAACACTTATTTAAGACATTTCAAACACGCCAGACAAAGCACCAGAGATTATAATGCACAGATCAATTCTTCTTCTAGCAAAGGAATGAGCTAGGTGATTTAATGTACGTTTCCCATCGTTAATTTCTATGATCTAGAGATTAATTTGAATGCAGACAAATCCATTTGAATAATGGCTCAAGAAAAGAACGCGGTTGCTAATTCAATAGGTGCCGGGGTGTGAAAAATTATTGTCATGATTATAGCAACTGAAACGGAGCTTGTGAAAATATTTTTGTGGAATATTAAATAGTTCTACAGTGACTAGGGCCACACACACATACATATAACACAGAAGGCTCCGTTTTTTAATGAATTTATATTTTTCCTTAAGTAAAGAAATTGTGCCAAGATGCTATTGGGTTAGGATTGTCTTAGCACAGCTCATTCTGATTTGCCATGGTTGTGTAGGAGACATGAGATAAATAAGAATATTTAAATGTCTAAATAAGAATATCACTGAGGACTAAAAGATGACTGAGAGCTCCAGCAAATACTTAAAACAGTAACATTGAAGGACACAGCCAGGATGAGAGTATGGTAGAGAGACATCTCCAATATTTGTATTTTAGAATTCCTATGTCTTCTAAGACAGGAGTTTTCTACTTTCAATAGCATCATAGATCAAAGACTCATCTTGCCGTTGCCTATCAACCAAATTCCCTGGCGGCTTGGAGAAAATGCTCTAACTCCTATAAGCAAGCATGTGCCTAATGTTTACCTTTGCACATACATTGTGGTCTATGTTACCTCAGTGATAAAATACTAAAGGATGAATACTCCCATATCCAATGAATAAAGATATCCAAAAAAGCAATGATTTTGTATTTTGTTGGTTGGTTAGTTGGTTGGTTGGTTTTTTGCATAAAGGAAAAGTCAGAAAAGAATAAACATAGATTAAAAATGGGTTCATCTCCTGCTTTCCAAAAACCAATCAAAAATTTAGTAATAACATCCACACCTTATTGGGCACCTACCGCAAACTGTGTCGTTTACGAGCATTCCCTTAAATCATTATAGAAACAATGAATGTAGACACCGTTACCCTCATTTTAGAGATGAAGAACCCAGGAATCACAGAGGTTTATTACGTCGCCCAAACAAGTGACAAAGAGAATATACCATGTCATTCCCAAGCTATGTTACTTCACCTGCAGGTCTCAGCATCCAACATGGATATCTGAAGGGAGACGGAACTGAGAAATGGTGATTGGACTTGTCTTTTGAAAGTTAATATTTTTAATCGGGACACAGTTTTCCTTTCAAATTATTTTGCAACACCAACATTAACCTGACAGCCCTTAGAGAAAGAGTATCATCATGTTGACTTTACAAAACAGAAAACTGATATTAGTTTAATTCAAATCTCCCAGATGCTGACTATATTTTAACATACACCCTCAGGGACTTAACTCAAAGGTGCAGGTCAGTTCTATAGGAATTTCGGACAACACAAAAGGCACATTGAATTAAACAAGGAGATGTGGGGTCGTACCCTGAGACTCTCGAGACACCACCCTAGAGAGGTTGTAAGGATTCTGCACGCATTTCCTTTCATAGCCCTCAGAGATTCCAGCCCAGCCTCTTCCTCACGCAAAGGTTGAGTGTGAAGAACAACCCACTGTCCAATCACTTATGACGTATTTGGATACAGAGCTTACCTCCCACTGTTGCTATTTGCTTATTCACTGACTACACAAGACTGCAGTGCAGTGGTAATCAGGATTCAGGCTCACAGAGATATGCTTTGAGAGACAATCCCCATAAATGTTTCTTCTAAGCAGACGCTGCATGCACCAGGATACAGCAATCGACTGCAAATATTTACGAAGTACCTAAATCAAGTAAGACTCTAAGGAGAGCAAAGAGAAGCAGGAGGCCCAGTGTCTTCCTTCAAGGGCTTAAAATCCACTTGAGGATTTAAAAAGAGGAGCAATAAGAGAGTGGGTGGCAAGTGATGGCTCTTGTCTTGCACTAGGCCTCTATAGCTTAGCCACAGGCCAGAAACCAACCTAGTCTTAGGCAGAAGAAGGGGTTGTAGAAGCTACCGCTGAAATCAGATCAAATCTTTAAAGCACCAAACAGTCCCTAGCACACAGGAGGTGCCCAAACAAGTTGTTTTCACTCTTTCCTTTCGGGCCCATCACTCCAGGGAAGAGCATCAAACGCTCCTTGTAGCTAATTCAGCTTGAGCTTTCCTTCCCAGGCTGGATAAGACGGCTTCTTTGTCTTCCTGAACTCCAGTCGCCACTTGATAGCCCAGTTCTGGAACTCGGTCCTGTTCCCCACCTTGGTAACCTGCCCACATCCTATTACCGTAACAGCTGAGTGCTTCACGTCTTGGCTTTGCTTGTCACTCTCCAAAGGACTAGCATTCCAGGCTGGTTAGTGGCTAAGAGCCTGCTCCAACAGTGCCTGTGGACCATTTGACTGCTGTTCCAGATGTTGCCTGTTCTGTGATTTCTTATCACCTAGGTCCATCTGCTATTTGGGTTACCCAAAGAGACCACAAGGATCAATTCATTTAAGAGTACTGGCTGCCGGCCGGGCGCGGTGGCTCACGCCTGTAATCCTAGCTCTCTGGGAGGCCGAGGTGGGCGGATCATTCTGAGCTCAGGAGTTCGAGACCAGCCTGAGCAAGAGTGAGACTCCACCTCTACCAAAAATAGAAAGAAATTAATTG
>CAUYSK010050779.1:0-15415 GCA_963575035.1 Avahi laniger | reverse complement strand
TTTCAGCTGTCCAATTTATTTGTTTCTATTTTTGGTAGAGACGGAGTCTCGCTCTTGCTCAGGCTGGTCTTGAACTCCTGAGCTCAAACAATCCGCCCGCCTCGGCCTCCCAGAGTGCTAGGATTACAGGCGTGAGCCACCACGCCCGGCCTGTAAAATTTCTTGAAGTTCTTCATGACTAGCATAAAAATACATCTTTTCAAACACTTTACAGTACTTTGAAAGAACTGATGTACCTTGAGTAGTTTTTGATCAAGAAAAATTACATAAAATTAATTTTTACCATAAAAGGTGCTGGAAAAATATCCTAACTGAAACCTTCTCAAAAGTATGTCTCCTCTTGATATTTAATTTTCTGAAAATGGTATGTTTCAAAACTACCTGCCCTCATCCCTTGCATACACTAAATCATTTTTTTTCCAACAGTCTTTGTCCTGTTTTGTTCCTGGATCTCTCAACTTTGTGAGTGACTTGGATTCTTTTCTCTCCACACCCTTCGCTGTCTGGGATTATGACTCTGGCAATCCCCTTCTGGAAAGTTATCTTTCTGTCCCTGCATATGCCACGCTCGCCTATGTTGTCATTCCTCATGCCTGGGATACTGCACTAGTCCATGCCTTCTCTCCCCATCACATCTTCCCAGGCTTGTACTTCCTGCCAGCAAGTGCTGAGAATTTTCCTTCTCAAGTACTGCTCTCATTGTGTTACCCCTGGCTTGAAAACAGACAATGACTCCATGTGGTCATCAGCTTTAAGTCTAAATTCCTTAGCCCCAAACAGTATCTTTTTACTCTCCAATGTTTCAGTCACATTAATTTCATACTTGAATCTTGGACAGCTTTCTTTTTCCTACTTCCATGCATTTTCTTGGTTGGAATTTTCTACTGGCTTCTCTTCAGGCACTCATTTTTATCATTTCCTTTAGGACCAAGCTCAAAACTCCCCTCCTCCAATAAGTCCTCTATGTCTCCTCCTTCTCATTCATTAACTCTTTTTAATCCATGTTTCTTTGAAATTTATATGCATAGTATATGAATATATTGACATTTTAATATGTTGCTTTTCAATTATGCTTTTGTTGTTTCTGTGTTCTATTTTCTTCAATAGAGTATGCATTTCTTGAAGTCAGGGACAATATCCTATACTTTTCAGGAAAGTACCAAATTTAGGGCTATAAACAAGATAAATGCTAAGGGTTTATTTAAAAAAAATACCAACAGAGGGCATTTAACAACTTTCGGTGGTTACAAAGGTCAGTGTGAGGTTACTTTAGAGATTATTGAGTGCAAGGATTATTTTATGCAAAGGTTCATTCATATATTAAGTTAATAGAATTAATATTCTTTTTAAAAAACTTACCGCACAGAAAGTTTTTCCACTTTCTACAATTGGTCGGTATCCAGTGCAGCGGCACAAATTACCTGATTAAGAAGGAATCAAGTTTTAAGGAATAACATAGAAATAGATTGCATATCTGGGCTTCATGTTTTCAGTGGAATAACTGTATTAGTCATTAACTTCTTTGTTACCTAAAACCAGCAAGATTGTTCTTTGGAACAAATGTTCCCCTTAGAGACATTCTTCAAGAATAGGCCTGGCATCATTTCCTGGTCTTTTGGCTAAGATCGAGTGAAGAATAGATCTTGTGATTACATTTTCTTACTGAAATACCACAAAGGTTTTTTTTTTCCTTCCTGCCTTATTTCTTGCCTCTATCCTAACTCGTGTACCTGCCACTCCATAATGTCTCATGTGTGGCGCATCATCAAGCCTTTCTCATGCAACCTCTCCTTTTTCAAATGCCCTCTTATGGGAAGAGGAACTGGGACTACTCTTCAAGACCCCAATTCTCCTTCTCTATGAGGTCTGCTGTAACCCCCCAGCCAGAGCTGTACCTCTGACTGTCTGGATCCTTCTGCAGACCTATTGTCAACTGCTGGAGCAGGGTCACTTACGCATGTATTTATGTGTGTCTCCCTCATTGGACCTCAAGCTCCTGAAGAAGGCAAGGCTTGACTTAGGTGTTATTGAACCCCCACAAGAGCAGCACAGTTGGTGTTCAGTAAGTATCTGGTATTGTTTTAATTAGTCAACAAATCCAAAGTATGGTGGAAAAGGTGAGGGAAACCATTGTCTTTTAAAAAAATATATTCAAATTTTTCAGCCAGTATAAATGATACTGATGAAGAGGTTTTAATAACATGACAACATTCTCATGTTATACCATTAGAATTGTTCATACAATTTAAAATTATATATATTATATAATGGTCACAAGCATTTAAAATAAGCAAACAAAACTTATGCACAAAAAAGATTGAAAGAATACAGAAGTATTTGACAATGGTTGTCTCTCGGTGGCAGAATTATGAATGAGTTTTTCCTTGTCTTTTAATTTTTTTGACATTTTTCTTAATTTTTAATTATTTTTATACTAAAAAGTAAATGTAAAACTATGTTCAATTACAGTTTAAAAATTTCAGAAACAATGTATGTGTGAGGATTAGACACCTATAAGTAAAGTGTTGTGTAAACTTGGTGCCAGTAAGTCATGTGGAAACTTGGGTAACAGGTAGACTCCCTTTTTTTTCAATTACAATGAGAATAATTTAGGAAGAAACTGCATGCATACGAATGACTGCTAACACCATAATCTATCTTTCCTTTTTGCTAAGAAGAAAAAACACAGAAGAGTGTGAATTTAGAGTTCTTCTTCAGAGCAGAGGAAGGAATGGCAATGTCTAGAATGTCATGAAATAGAAGTATTTAAGAGGCAATGAAACCGTAAGCAAACAGTAAAGGCTAGTGTGAGCCAGCGTCAGGGCTTTTGTTTTGTTTTTGTGCTTAGCCACATAGTCAGTGCTAAACCTATAAGCCCCACTAAAGACCTACCAAAGGAAAGCTAATTGTATCCATTACAGAAATTCTTCTGATTCTAAGGAAAAAAGAAATACAGAAATTCAAAAATTTTATCGTATTCCCTTAGCCTTGAAGGGAAGAGACTGGATTAAGTGTAGCAATGATTGACAACCGTTGAGTATTTCAGAAGTTATATGCTTACACTAATTATATTTCTTTGAACTTTATTTTATATTGTTGATACTATTGTTTTTCTTGAAATATTATGAACATGAAGGTTATCAGTGTGGCTAACATTTATAATTCTAGAAAGAGAACAAGTAAATGGATTGGGTACCCAAATATACTCTTCAAGTTATTTACACCTAGAATGAGGTAATCTAGTTCATCCATTTAGCCAAACTTGACAACACCATCTTTTGACAGTTGTTACGTGAGTTACAGGATAGAATCTGGAAGAAAATAATCCATCTCTGTAAGATTGCCTGTCCATATTCAGACAAACAAGAAGTATGGCAAATTATAAGATCCCTGTTTTTCAGAGCTCTAAATACCTCATTAGTGTGGGTTACATTACTGAGCAAAGATTATCCATTATTCAAAACCATTCAGATTTGGTTAAAGTTATAACTGAAACCACAGGCCAAAGTTTTATTTGTACTTAATGAGAAACCAAAAAATTTTGAGCAAAGAAGTTGTTGAGTGATAAGGGAAAATATTAGAGAATATTTACATACCAGTTACAGTAACACAAGTCACATTTTTGCTTAGTTTTATTCTGCATCTTTTCATCATAAAATTGAATCTCTGTCTAGGTCTGTCTATTGAAAGGGGCAAAGAGCTTTCCTATATTACTCAGAGGTTTGCTTTAACAACTTTTTTCTAACTGGTGACGAGTTACCTTAAAACTAGGTACACTTGTCACAAAAAATTATATTTGTTAATGTGCTTTTTCTGGTAGAAAGCTGTGTTAATTTAAATCTGATAATCATTTTGTCTAAAGAGACTGAATTGCTCACTAAGCTTATTTGTGATAACTAATTATTGTCTGTGATCTCCCCTATCTTATTACATATAATGAACCCAACCAGAACATAAAGATGTAAAGTATCTGAGGGTCTTTTCTCTTTGCAAAATTAATTTTAGTAAGTAAAGATAATAAATGATTCTAACAGATTAATTAAAAAACAAACAGCAAAATCTAATTCTTCCATATTACCCAAATTTCTACATTTGGAAAAGATTGTATTAGAAGTGTTAGACACAGCCCATTTCAATGCCTTTGAAGAGTGACAAAGGGCTCCACTAAGGGAAAAAGTTTTGTAATGAAACCAATGTTACCTCAATTCGTGGCATCATTGCTATCAAAACAAAGACAGCCCTTTCTGGAAAGGACTTGACTCAAAACAGATACTAAGGAAGCCTACCCGTTGGTCAGGTACCTGGAGCCCCAAATCTATGCCACAGGTTCTATTGGTGGGCTGGGACTGTCTTCTCTAGTTACTTGAGCACTTTCTACCCTGGGCCCTGCCCGCAGAAGGCCAAGAAGGCTCACCTCCAAGAGCTTCGGTTATCTGCTCAGGGGTCGGCTCTGGGTGGTTCCTTAGCAGTGTGTAGATGGACATCACCATCCCCGGGCTGCAGAATCCACACTGCGTGCCATGGCACTTGGCAAGCCTTTCCTGGGAGACAGTACATCATTTATGCTTTAAACCTCTTTTGCTTTCCCACCTTCGACACCAGAGAGCAGTGGTGCTTATACATTTAGCTTTCCAGAAATAATTTCAGGGTAAATATGTCCCCGGGAAGAAAAACACTTTTATTTCTTAAAATCATATGTATATGATTTTTGCCCTCAAGAAAAGCCTACTGGCAGGTGTTAATTATATCACTTTACTCCCCAGATCCTGGTCTCTTTTTCTGTGGAATAGTTTAGAGTAAAATGCTCTGAAGTCATGCTCATGTGAGTTTTGGTCCTTACTACAACTCATTAATTGAGTGAGTTGTCTTCTCTTCATCTTTAAAACCAGGCTGATAATGGTATCTACTTTTCAGGATGGTTATGAGAACAAATGAATGAATGTTTGCAAATCATTGAGCATATTCTCTGGCAAGTCATTTTCAGTCCCGCTCCATCCATATTACAGAACTTTTGATGGCTTAAATGACACAATCTATATGAATGCTTTGAAAATTGTAAAGTGCTATTTAGTAGTATTGTACTAGTCACATATTTAATTTATGCACATAAAACTTTATACACTCAAATAAAACAACAAAACAAACATAATAAAAAAGAGTATGAGAAATGACAATTTACTGTGCCTACTCTATACAAAGAGCCTGTGCCATGCAGATATAGATGGGGGACAGGATTGTGGGTCCCTCTGTGCGTGTCAGTCCTATGCCTCTCACAGGGTGCTCAACTGGCTGGCTTGAGTGTGATTCAGATGTTTTCAAATAAACATTTTTCAAACAGCATGGCTCCTAAAATGAAAGCCAAATACTTCATCTGTGGCTCGACTGAAAGGACACTGTTTGAATGCTGGAGGGAAATACGGAGTGTCAGATGTACTGCTAGGTGGCGAGTTGTTTCAGGTGTGGTATAGAAACCTGGCTGTAAAAGTGCTGGTGGATATTTTAACAACTAGTAGTCTGGGAGAAAAATAAAGCCCTGATTCCTACCTTCTGCCAATTTTCTCAGTATAAATACTTCCACCATGGCTAGTATTATTTTATAAATTATTGAATCGTTAAGTCTGTAGAGTTTAATTTTTAATAATGGCTGTGTTTAAAGGCTGGCTTGCACAATTCCTAAAAATTTGATCAGTTTTCACAAGCCAGCACAAGCCTATTCTAGGGCACTACTGAACAAATCCAGCATCTGCACTATCAAGATTGGAGAGAAAGAAATCTGACAAGTGCAGCCTGAAGTGTTTCCACACCTGTGAAGGTGATGCGCCAAGTGTGGAGTGAGAGCTTAATGGGAAGAGAAAGTCATTAAATTATGGCTGATAAACACTATTCATTTACTCTCATCACCATCCTGTAAAGTAGGCACTGTTACCATCCTAATTTTAAAGACGAAGAAAAGTCAAAAAGTCACTCAGGATCACATAATTAATGAATTGCAGTGAACTCCCATGAGCGTGACTCCAGAGCATTTAGCTTTTTCCTCTAAATTACACTTTTTACTTCACAAAGAAACCAGGACCTAGAGAGTAAAATGAGTTAATTAATACCTTCCATTATCAATGAATACCCATCAAAGCTAACACATTGTCAGAGAAAACTCTTGGCCTCTCTGTTCCAACAATAGCCTTCAGAGACAAGGAATCTCAAGGGAAAATATAGCTATTCATAATTTCCTTTCTATACACGGCCTTTAAAACTCAACCCCTGCAGAAGCTCCTATTCTAGTATACAAAAATAACATTGCCGTTTCTTTAAAAAGTCCCCTAAACTTTAGTAAACACTTATTTCACTTGAGTTTTATTGTATAACATATGGTTACTTGTTAGACACTTGGAAAGCATTTGGGGGAGTATTTGTACACATAATTTGCCTCTCCATCAGAGTTAAGTAATTCTGAAATGGAGCAGACAACTAGTATCTTCTATAAACGTCTAACTTCCTGTCTCATTTTCTTCTCTTGTCAGACTGAATTGTTCTTGTTTTAGTTTAGGGCAAGGATGGAGCTGAAAAGGTCTCTTGGGGTTAAGATATATTAAAATCAACGAAAGAACCTTGAAAAGATTTCTGAACATATCCCTAGCTATGAAGCCAAACCTTACAAAATGAGAATTTAAAAGCACAAAGGAGTTCGAAGTTGGTGACCTAAGTGGAGAGTGTCCCTATGCGGGATGCCAACATCTGGTCCAGACCACCTTCCGCTCTTACCTGCACTGGGTGAATCCTGGTTTTGATGCTTCCTACACCTTCCACCGTGGTGACGGCAGCCCCATGCAGAGAGCAGATGGGCACCAGGCACGCGGTAGCTGGAAAATGGCTGTGATGGAATCAGGTAAAGAGAACACACTGGAATCACGGGGAGAGGGCAACACAGTTCAGGGAGTTGGAGCAGTTATTTCAGGAGAGTCGTGAGGCTGTATTTCTCTGAGAATACAGAGCAGACTAGATATAAAACCACAAATTTCTGGGAGTCCCAAGAAAGGACTTATATATGGCTTGTGCGGAATGGTAGAAAGAAACAGAAAAAATGAATAATGAAGACTTTTGTGTGTGGGACCTCTAAGAGACCCTCATTGTTCATTTTGTTTTCTCATTGTAGGGAAAGAGATAAGGAAACCGTGGGTAGTTTTGCCCTGTGATTCTCAATCATGGAAAACTTTTAAAAATACAGATACTCGGCTGGTACCCTTGGCCAGTTAAATCAGAATATCTGGGTGGGATTAGTGAGTCACTTTTTGGAGCGCCTCATAAGATTCCAGTGTAGGCCAGTGTGAGAGTCGCTGGGTTTTGTGCCCTTGTCTTCACTGTCTCCCCTGCTAGCGTCTGTGTCAATGACGTGGCAGATCTGCTTAGCACCAGGTTCTTACGTCACCAGTTGGGAATGGGGTCCAGATTCCCACTCCAGCAAAGTTTCATTCTTCTTTCAGGTATGGGACACTGTCGCTTCCCTGGAGAATATTTCCTCTCCTCTCCTCCCCAGGCTGAGAGCATGGATGTGGCTCTTCTGAAGAACAGTTGGAGTGCTGAAGCCACCCAGCTGACCAGCGAGGGACCTTGGAAGAGTGTTTGGCGTAGAGATGTAGGGCGGGCCCCAGGTGACCACGTGCAGGAGGTACAGTTTTGTTCTTCACTTTCATGCTCTGCATTTCCCTCCCACTTAGGTTTGCTCCCTTTTGATCTTACCCCTCTCCTTTTCACCTCAGCAACTCTCTTCGGTGCTCATGGCTCCCCTCGGCCTTGCTCACGTGCCTAAGCCAGGGAACAGAGGCCTGGGCTCCCTGCACACCCCAGCCTGTGAGCCCTCATTTATGTCTGCGGCATCTCACCTCCACTCAAGGCTCGGAGGGTGCGGAATCCTGCCTGCTCCCTGCAGTGCTCCAGATGCCACCCTCTCTTGTCTCCGAGTGGACTTGTCCCATCATCAACAATCCCTCACCCACTTCCTTTCTGTAACAGCTTCTCATTTCCCTGAATTCCCTCGCACTTAGAAATAAACTCAAGGGTTTGTTGTACTAAAAAAATCCAAAAATCGATGGCCCAACTTCCTCTCCTTCCTTAGTCAAGTTTCTTCACGAGCTGTCGACAGCCTCCTCACCCTCGCTCGCTCCCAGACGGACAGCGCCGCATACCGCCAGCACCGCCTTTCTGCTGACACTGCTCTGGGAGCACTCCAGTGGCCCTGGACCACTCCTTGGCATTTCTCACTAGTGACCATTTCTACCATCTTGGAACTTTCTCCTCTCGAAGTTCCTCCTCCGTCTCTGGCCTCTCCCGGTTGGGCTCCTTTGTGGGGCTCCTTTCTCTGCCCATATCCCTTTCTGCTGCTCTACAGTGTCCTGGACTTACGTGCTCTCTGATAGCTCCTGCCGCCTTCCAGCTAGCCTGGCTGAAAACCTGCCTTTGCCACTGCTTGGCCCATGATACCTCATGCAAGTTGCTTAACTTGCCTCAGTTTCCTCTTTTTAAAATTGTAAGTGATAGTAATGCTTATCTAAAAGTTGTTTAGGGGGGTGAAATATAACAATATGTGCGAGCTACTTTGAATAGTGCCTGGTACACAATAAGCATTCAATAAATGTTATTTTTTATTATCATTGTTATTATTTATGTTGATAACTTCCAGCAAGTTATAGCTTGAGATGAGACCTCCTCTCTAAGTAACAGACCCGTCTATCTAGATGCCTGGTGGACAGTGCCTCTTAGGTGTCCCATAGTTACCCCACAGCTAATCTAACCACTTTCCCCTGCTCTGCTGCTCCTCTTCCAAGTTCCCTAATTTGTAAACCATGCCACCCAGGCCCCTAAGGCGAAAACTTGAAAATCATCCCAGACATCTCCTCCTTCACCACCGCATTCAGTCAGTGAGCAAATCTACATTTTTAGGTCAAGGAGATGGTGGCTCCATCCTGTAGTGTGATTTAAGGTCTCATTTAGCTCCTCCAGGCAAACAACCCTTCTTAGTGTTGTTGGAAGACATGAATCTTCCACTAGGATTATTGCTTCCTGCATTAAGCCATTCTCACCTGACCCTCACCCTGAAGTCTCTGACTCAAAAGCAAAGGAAGTATTTTTAGGACAATAGAGCAGAGCCCTGAGAGACTGGCAGGCGGGATGATAGGTTCCGACGGGAAGAAGGTCTGTGGGAAGATCTGGAGTTTAGGGAGTTGGGGGAGAGCAGGCCTAGAGGCAGCCAGTATGCTTGCGACACCTGGAGAGAGGAGGGGAGGAGAGGAGGGAGGCGCTCCGCCCACCCCAGGTGTGCCAGAGCAGGGGCCAGCCCCACACAAAGGATACTGGATGGTCTTGGTCTTGGGGCTGTATCGTGACACCATCACCGTGCAGGCACCGCAGGCTCCTTCTCCACAGGCGTATTTCGTGCCCGTGAGACGGACTTGAAGGAAGGGAGTCAAGGAAAAGGGAGTCAAAGAAGCCCAGGCGGCTTTGGTTTTACATTCTCCGCCACCCCGACCCCCGCATACTGATAACGACCACACGTTTTCTTGAGTCTTGTACCAAGGTGGCCAGTTTCTTGCTTAGAGAGATTGTTCAGCTTTTTGCTTATAAATGAGCTCATGATGAAAGGTGAGAAGAAATCCTTACAGACACAATGCTTTATCTGAAAACCTCGGGTCCAGGTGCATTTCTAAATTAAAAATGTACCAGATTTTGGGAAGGTAATAATATAGCACTCCCAGTGGGTCTAGGGCAACATCTTGTAATCAAAGATATTAACGTCTCTGCAGTGAACTATATGGATATTTGTGTAACATTATTGCTTTAGAGGTGGTGGGAGGTGGTTTGTGAGGTTAGAAAAAAAGACTTAGGAAAAAATCCCTGCCCCACCTCCCAGGCTTAACTTTCCCTGGCACGGCAATGTGATGCTTTTACCTTCTTATGGGATTAGAGAATATTAGTTTAATAACCGTGGCTCCTGAACCAGTAATGTCAACAGCCACTGTGTACTTTTTTCCTATAAGATATTTGCATATTTTCACAAAGAACAAATAACTTATGTAAATCCCCTGTGTTAGGTTCTGTAAGAAGCTACAAGAATTTGCTTAGAACATTTTTCTGGGTGAAGTTTAAAAAGGATTTCGTGGGTGGAAGTTATGACTGACCTAAGTGGAGGTTAAGACTGATTTTTATCTTGGAAATTGCTGCCCGTGAAGAGGTAATACAGGTTCAGAGCAAAGAGCTGAGAAATTCTCTGCCGTGGCCCAGAGGGGCTGCACATCGCCCTGCTCTGGTCTTTTGTCCCCAGCCTGAGCTCACGACTGCTCTGGGAAAGGCTCAAAGTAATGTAGGTCATCCCTTAGAGAAAGGGCCCCACTGAATAGAGCATAAAAGGCCAGGAGATCCTTCATTTCTGCTTTTGGTCCTAAAATTTCCAAGTAAAGACATTTCTGCTGTCTGGCTCAAAGATGGAGGTCACTTTTCACTTTGTCAGACCTTAAAACAGCTCTGTGATGTGGTTTTACCCTCTGGACCCCCCACAGCTAGTTCAGTGCCTCCTCCCTCTGCCCCCACTAGAACAGCCTGACTCAGTTTCTTCCATGTTCTGCCCACTCATCCTCAAGTTCATAATTAGGTACGGTTGTCACATAAAATATAGGACTCTCGGTTAAATTTGAATTTCAGATAAGGATCAAATGATATTTAAGTGTAAGTATGTCCCATGCATTCAGATTCAAATCTAACTGGGTGTGTGGTATTTTTATATGCTAAATCCACCAACCCTACTTAGGTCAAATACAAACAATACATCAGAAGTTTGCTTTTTTGATCCTTTATGTGGAAGAGCTTTCTCAGTGCCCGCCTGAAACACAGCCCTACAGTATATCCAGAAGTTTCCCTGAGACTAAACAGGGCACCCAACGTGTAAGGTTGAACCTGGAGTTTATGGTGGAATCTGGTCATTCGTCAATGAGTTACTGTGTCCCTCTGCACCAGGCAGAGAATGTGATATCAGAGCCAGACCTGGTCCTTTGCTTCACAGATCTCATTGCTTATTTTCCCTTCATTTCTTGTCACATCCTTCCACCTCCCACTCTTTCCATCTGTCAGGATGAACTTCTTTCAGTTTTTCACAAGCAACTATATTCTCTTGCCTCTGGCCATGTGCTGCTGACCTCAAGCCTTTGGTTTGCCCCGAACACTCCTACTCGACCCTCCTCTCTTCCTTCCCTTCCCAACCCCTGCTTCTGGGCCCTTCCCTGCGCCCCCAGCACAGCCCTCGCCACTTGCTCTGTTTGCCACTTCACTGGCCGTCTCCCACACCAGCCGAGGGCAGAAGCTGCGTCCGTCTAGATGACTTCTGAACTCCTGGTGCTCGATGAAATGTGTTAGCTAAATGAAGTAGGAATTATTTTGAGAACCTTAAGAGATGTCAGGGCTGCAAAGAAGGGTATGTGAAGGGCAAACAATGGGGGTGACTCCGAGCCATCCCAGGTTCCTGGTTTTATCCAAAGCCGGGATCTTACGGAGATTAAGCAACTCTAACGTGCTGCAACCTCCTTGCCCTAAGCAGCTGTGGGATTATCTGGTTCTGCAGATCAGATTGCTTAAAACCAGACTAAGAGGTGTTGAGGGAGGATTTCGCCCCAGCAGGTTTGGGCGGGCAGCCGAGAAGGGTGCGGCAATGCCATGGGAGGCTGTGGGTCTTGAAGGGTCCTCCGACCTTGGCAGGGAGGGTGTGGAATGACAGAAGGGAGGTGGCGACGCCTCCAAACAAACTTTGCTCTTCGCGTGACTGTGTCCCATTCTGGGAATGACACCTAAGCCAGGGCCCAAGTCAGCAGCAAATTAGGGCTTTGTGGCAGCCTGAAGTTTTTACAGTATGGAGGACCTGCTTTAAAAATGTATATAAAATTATAAATATAAAAAATATACAGGGGCTTTGGAAGGGGCCATGGGAGTCCATGAAGGTGACTTTGACAGAAATTCTGTGTTTATCCACAAATACTCATCCCTTATATTGGCCATTCATCAGAACCACCCACTTGAGGAACAAGTTAAAGGTAGCATTCCCCGCGCCATCCCAGAACTGCTGACTCTAATCAAAAGTGGGGAGCTGGAAGTGCCAGATGAGTCTTATTTACCCGGAACGACTTATTTATATTAGGCGGCGTAAAGGAATGTGGGGTGCCGGGAGATGGGGAAACGAGAGGCCAGGGGTGACTTTGCCTAAGGCTGGTTCTGGCCATGTTCACTTGGGAGTCCGTGAATTTTCAGCTTGCTCCTAATCCAGGGGAATGTCTTCGTTTTCGCGTGTCTGGAGAGAGCACAGTGACGTGTGCAGTGGATTGAGAGGTGACGGAAAAGGAGAGTGGCAGGGCTTGCTGAGGACTGGCGAGATGTTGGCTGAGCGCGTGGGAGGGAGGAGGACCAGCGGGGGCCTGTCTGGAATGTGTGTGGGACGGGGCGTTAGGAGGCTGCCCTGGGCAGGGCGGTAGAATGAGGGGTAGGGAGCCAGACTGCAAAGGTGTGGGTAGTGAGAGGTGGAGTCTGGAGAGAAAATGAAGCAGCAGGGACAGACTAACGTAAGTGCTTGGCACTTAATAAATAAACACATATTTCAAATATGTTCTCACAGAAAGTTGCAAAACTGGTACAGACAGCCCTGTATGCCTATCACCCAGCTTCCTCTGACTGAGGACACCCCACGTGGCTATAGCACAACCTCAGAACCAGGAAATCGACACTGGTGCAGCACCGGTAACCAGAGGACAGAACTTACTCAGATTTCACCTCTCGGACACGCACTCGCACGTGTGTATGCACAGCTCTACGCCACGTTGTCTTATGTACAGACGTGTGTAACTACTGCCACAATCACTCCCTCCACTACCCCTTTATAGCTGCACCCAAACTTAAGAAATTCTTTTTTTTTTTAAGAGACAGGGTCTTGCTCTGTTGCCCAGGTTGGAGTGCAGTGGTGCAGTCAAAGCTCACTGCAGCCTCAGACTCCTGGGCTCAAGTGATCCTCCTGCCTCAGCCTCCCGAGTAGTGGGACTACAAGCGTGCACCAGCTCCTCCAGCTAATTTAATTTTTTTTTTTTTTTTGTAGAGACCAGTGTCAACATATTGTGTCACCACACTCTGCTAAGTTTTATTTTTTTTGTAGAGATGGGATCTTACTATGTTGCTGAGGCTGGTCTCAAATTCCCGGCCTCAAGCAATCCTCCTGTCTCAGCCTCCCAAAGTGCTGGGATTACAGGCGTTTGAGCGCTTGGCCAAGAAATTTTTCTTGAAAAACTATTTGCTGACAGTATGGAGGAGTCGGGGGGTCAAGACCAGAGGCGGGGAGCTGGGAGCACATTAGTCACACTTTGGAGTTTTGAAGTATATTCACAAAGCTTTATTCTCTCTGATAAGGATTATAAAAAGGTGTAGGACAAGTCAGTGAACTGTCTTTATGGACACTATCGTCAGTGACGTGCACTTCTGGACATTTGGCTGGATAAAAGTTTGGCTAGATATTTCTACCTAACACTCTTGATTATGAAATCGCCATCAGGGTGACCCTGGGGCTCAAAGGTCAGAAAGTTGTTTCCCAAATGAGCACACTCATGGTTCACTGGATGAGTCTTTTGGTTTTGCTCAGATAAAAGAAATACAACAAATAGCGCATGAATCAACACATTTTGGTGCATTCTCTGAACTCTAACTAGACTCTGCAAATAAAACACAAGGTCATTTATTTAGAACAAGCATAGGAGAATTTCTTACTAAGTCCCAGCATGTTCTGTTTTACTGCCCAATCCAGATCGATTACAGTAAAATGAAAGGATACGGACTTTTCTCAGGTAGAACAGGAGATTTGCCTCAGGATCAGCTTTCTTCTCTGTTACCTGCATTGTGAAGAGAGAAGGGATTTTAGGAAGATAATATCTGCGTGGTACGGCAATTAATAGCCATTGTTTGTGGGCCTGTTTTTGATAGGCTGTGGCTTTACAGGGAAAAAAATAACAACGAAAACCTTTTCTACTATTTGGAGCTAGAATTTTGAAGAAATAGTGGAGCAAGATGTCAGTGTCTCTGAATGTCCCGATATATATGACAATTATAAATTCTGGATTGTTTTCCCTCAGACTTACCTGGGAAGGGCCCAGATAGGGAACAGATACGTAGACTCCAAAATCGACTCAGATCAACTCATGGACATAGAAAGTCGTAAAAAACTTAGCCAGAGATGATTTCTCAAAACAAGGGATTTTGCTTCCCTGCCTCTGCCACTAATTGGTACCTCCTGAAGGAGCCACTACTCGCCTCCCCCCTACCCCAGAGAAACGGAGGTGCCAGTGAGCCAAGGGAGAGCGGAGGGTGCGTGAGGCTCTGCCCCTCCCATGGAGCTCCAGGCTGCTACTGCCAAGAGATTGCAGCTGGCACACAAGAGGAAAGCCATCAGCCCTGCCTGGCCCTGGAGGGACACAGGCAGTTCCTCTGCTGGGTATGATCAGGCGAGATTAGGGAGGCAGGTTGGAGAGAAACTTAACTGGAAGAGTAGCAACACTGACTCTCCCCTCCCCACCAGAAGGACATCATTTTACTAAAAGTGTCTTTTTATTTTTACAACCTCAGAAGAAGGCAAGAAACCACATTATTTCTTTTTACAATGCCTCCTATTTCCAAGTTTCTTTTCAAGTCCTCAGAAGATTTACTCAGCCAGAGAGGGGCTTAGCACGCCTCCACTCTAAGTCTTAGTGTGCGGAGGGGACCAAGTACAACGGTCCTGCAGACACAAAGCATTGGAGTTATATTGCCTTTACCGCCATAATTGTGCGGCAGTGGAAATTATTTCAAGGTGGGAATGGATGGAGGACAGAGGATGATGATGGGCTGGCCAGGATCACTATGCCTCCTTCCTGACTGCACCATCCTGGGGGAGCATGGCCTGATCACACTGGGCTGTGCTATAAAGACATTGGCTTACCTGATACAACATTCCAGGCAAACAGTAAATGTTCCCTAATCACCTTAGCAGCCCAACCAGTGCAACACCCGATTTGATGCTGTCCCCTTCAGTCATGACAATGCCTTAGGCCCAAAGAGCACAAATATGGCGTGGTTCCAAAAGAAGAAGGAGAAAGGCAAGATTAGACTTTGGGAAATTAATCAAAGGCTGGCTGCCAACTGCAATTCTGACACTTAAAATAAATATTGGCTTGGTGCGATGGCTCACGTCTGTAATCCTTGCACTCTGGGAGGCCGAGGTGGGAGGGTCGTTTGAGCTCAGGAGTTCGAGACCAGCCTGAGCAAGAGCGAGACCTCGTCTCTACTAAAAATAGAAAGAAATTAATCGGACAACTAAAAATATATAGAAAAAAATTAGCCGGGCATGGTGGCGCATGCCTGCAGTCCTAGC
>CAUYSK010050778.1:0-38911 GCA_963575035.1 Avahi laniger | reverse complement strand
GCATAATGCTTTCAAGGTCCATCCATGTTGTAGCATGTATCAACACTTTATTACTTTTTATTATCTAATAATATTGTACTGCATGGCTATTCAACATTTGGTTTCATCAGTTGATGGACATTTGGGTTGTTTCTACTTTTTGGCTATTATGAATAATGCTGTTATGAACATCTGTGTCCAAGTTTTTGCGTGGAAGTGTGTTTTCATTGCTCTTGGGTATATTCTTAACAGTGGAACTTGCTAGGTCATATGGTAACTCTAGACTGACCTTTCTGAGAAACTACTAAACTGTTTGCCAAAGGGGTTGTCCCATTTTACATTTCCACAAGCAATATATATGAGGTTTCTAACTTCTCTACCTCCTCACTAATGCTTGTTATTGTCTATCTTCTACTGACCATCTGTACAACTTCTTGGAGAAATGTCTACTCAAATCTTTTGTCCATTTTTTAATTGGGCTGTCTTTTTATTATTGAGTTTTAAGAGTTGTTTATATATTCTGAATACAAGTCCCTTATCAAATACGTGATTTGCAAATATTTTCTCCAGACCTGTTATGAAGTTTAATTTTTTGTTATGTTAATTTTTACAACTATCCTGTGTCTTTTTTTATTGCCAAGTTGACAATTTTCACTTTTGGCTGCAAAAAGTACCAACTGCAGATTATTAAATGTTAGAGATCTCTAAATATGAAGAATAAATAGAGAGTGAGGAGCACAGGGAGAGTAATTCAACAATTCTACAAACAAAATATGTCCTACATAGCCCAATGTAACTTTCTATTTAATTTTTTTCCTTTGGTTTTGCTCACCTACCCCCATTCCTTTTTTGGATCAATCCTGATTTCCAGAGTATATTACACAGGTGAAGTGAGCCTACTGAATATTTAGATATAAACAAGGAATAGTATATAACACCAATTTGTGTATGTTTCATCAATGCAAAATTAAATTATAAATTTAGAGGCAATTGTACTGGAATGGAAATAGTGCTGGTTTAGAAGCATTCTGGGTACTTAGGTCAGATCAGCCATTACTTAATTTTGAGCCCTCAGGCAAATCCATTAACATCTTTGCAAATCAGTTTCCACCTAAGTAAGAAAACAAGGATGTGGGGGCTAGATGCTATCTATGAAATCTTTCGGCTCTGTATTTTATAAATTTATCTTCTTGGGAAGAAAATGAATCTTTAAAACCATTCATGAGTTAAACTAAATGCCAGCAAATAAAGGCTAATCACTCAGTAACATAGGAGAGACTTAAGAGTTACAAGGACATTTCCTAAAATTGAAAATTATTTTACTTCCATTAATTATATTTAAAGATGTGAGGGGGAGGGAGGCAAAAAAAAATGCTAAATATTACAGAGTTTGAAAATTAAAAAGGCCTTAGGCCATATAGGTTAACTGCCTAATGAAGGATCCTATGTAATATGGGGAAAAAAATGTTAAAGCTTCAAAGTTTAATAATCCAGGAAAAAAATGATTATTTAAATATGTATTTTAAGAATAAAATATAACAATAAAACTTTCAAATTTCCACATATTATGCAATATTCAAAGGTTACCTCAACATGTAATTCTGCAATACAAGCATATTTGAGGACAACAAAAAAAAAATCCTAAAGAATATTAATTTTTATGATATAAAACACTGGAAATTCCTAGGCATTTGTCAAAGTATTATTTATATTTTGGCTTCAATAGAAACATATGCAGTTACCATTTACTCTGATGTAGTCGATTCAACAATAACCTAATAAAGGTGATCAATGTGATAAATTCCAAATGGCTTATAACAGACAAAATATTTTACCTTGAAATAAAAATAAGTGGACACAGATTTATCTTTTGAATAAACTTTGCTATTATTTTATATCAGTTGAGCACATATTATACATTTATGTTATCTTATATCCTATATAGAACTTTAACTTTTAAAAGACTTTCATACTCTAAATAAAATAAGCAAAAAAAGCCCTTAAATCTAATGACAGAACCAACTCAGAGGTAGTCATGAGAGGAAAATAATAGGTTCAATTTACTGAGTATATTCTGTAATGTAAAGATCACAAACAGTGATTTGCATCATAAAATTTCACCACAATCCTGCCACTAAGAGATTATTTTTCAAATTCTATAGATAAGAACAACAGGCTCAGAGAAATTAGGCCCACACAATTAACCTCAGTCAAGGTACAATTTGAGTTTCCATTTCTTAGTTGTTAAATGGGGTTATAACATAAACATCTCAATAGTATCTTGCAAACAACTTCACCACTCAACAAATGTTAGAACACCCCCCACCACCACCCTCCTTACCCTATTCATTAAAATAAAAGACAAAAAGCTTTCTTAGGGTCACCCAGCAAGTAAATACTGAATCAGAATCTGAACACAAGTTTGGCTGGCTATAGTCAAAACGTGTCCACTTAACTTTTCTGAGCCTCAGCTGGCTCAGCTGTCACACGGTGATTTAGACATATATTTGATGAGAGTTGAGGATTAAATGAGACAATGTACAAAACCTGTTGTATCATGATACATTTTACAAATTCATTCCACTGAGTCAAAATAATATACTAAGAAATAGAAATGTTGCATGGATCACATCTGATGAAGAAATAGTACAAATGGAAATTTAAAACAATCATTGATTAGGTACACTTGAATTAAAACAAACCATTTTTAAAAAGTTAAATTTGGTGTGAAATTCAAATATTTTATTAAACACTTATTACTAGATATCAACAAATTATGACTAAAGATAATTATGTGAAAAGGAGTATAGTACAGTTCAAATTCCTAATTATAATTTTTAATCTTATCAATGATAAAAACTATTTACTAATAATTATTAATTCTTAATAGTTTAATTGTAATGTTACATAGAAGCACCTCCTCTCTCAAGATTTAATATCAACGTTTGCCATAAGTGGAGTTTAAACTTGAGTTCTAAAATTATCATGTCGTATATATACCAAAAAAGCTTACAAACTCCAGACATAACATATACCCAGCCATATCACACGCACTAGTTGACATCCCAAGGTGATGGCAAATAGCTCTGGTGTTCAGGTTAATAAGACAAAATCAAAGAAGTACAATATGAGTAAGATGTGCCTGACTTGCAATATTAATTAATGGGAGGGGAGAGTAAAGAGAAATAGGGAAAAAAATTATCAAAAGAGAAAACATTCAATATTATACCCAAAAATGCATCAGGTTCCCACAATTTAAAAAATGTTAACATCTTGAAAAAGATATGCACTACAAAGACTTATTTATTAAGAACTCATGTAACAAATTCATCTGATATAATCTCATGAAAAAACAAAAACTTCTCATAAAATTGCTCTATTAACACTGAATGAGAAAAAAAAAAAAGACTGAATGAGTTACAGCCAGTAATTTTGAAATCAGACCACCAAATAAGTCAAAATTACTGTGTTCAAGTCCTATCTGTCATGAATTGTCTATGTAGTTCTAAGAAGTCTCATCTCCATGTCTGGGCTTCCCTACCTGAAAAATGAAAGCTTTGACTGGGAAGGGTAGACTCCAGTTAATTTCTAAGGTCTCTCTCAACTGTTAATTCCAGGATTTTATAAACTTTCAGCTTTCCATAAACAACTTCTTTTTGGATAAATTCTTCTATCCATTTGCCATTCCTTTCAGTAAGGAAGAGACCACATTTTCTGGTGTTCTTCACATGGTGTTTTTTGTGATAAATACCTTCCCCAAAGCTTACTGTTCCATAATCTGTCTTTTTTTCTTACCTGTTGCTCCTCTGGCATTGGTCTGAAATGGATTTGTAGAAGATGCCACAGAAGGACCAGCAGCAGCAACAAATGGATTTGTGGAAGGCGTAGCTTTAAAAAATTATAAAATACACTATAAAATCCTAGTACATCTTGTATTCGAGATTCAAAATATTTGTTCACTGTATTTATCAAGATAGAAAATTCAAGCTTTCTGATAATAAATCATTGCTTTGACTATCTTCTGGTATCCCTAAAAAATGCTGTATGATATATATTTGGGTCCTTTATAAAAACCAGTATTTATACCAGAAGCACCTACCTCCAAATGGAGCAGGCACATTTGAAGAAGCAGGCTGTGTCTGTGCAGAAGCACCCACTGGCACTGTTCCAAAAACACTGCTGAAAACAAATATTGAAAAAGTTCATATTTAAAAAAAAAGGAGGGGCGTACTCTATCTACATGGTAGCCATAAAATGTGGAAACAAGTAATCCTGAACACATCATGTATCATAGCATCAATATCAACACACAGAAAATTAAGAAGACATATTTAAGGGTAAAGATTCATTAAAAACTGTCACTGCTCCATCAACAATATTCATAAGATAAACTGAATCAAGAATATTCGTAAGTAAAGCTGAATGTGTCCTCATGAAGAATATAATGACTATTAGAAAACTACCAGTACAGTTTGGTACCATTATCTTCATTCATGCTAATGCATCAGTAAGTTCTACATGCCATTGCTTTTACACCATTAATACAAATGTCAAGTAATGAAAATGTAAATAATCTTAGAATTATTATGAAAAAAGTTTTAACCTAAAAGACCCTCTGAGAGGTTCTCAGGTACCCTATGGATCACACTTTGCAAACCACTGATGTATTATAATGTAATATCAATAAATCATTTGTTATCTCCAACTTGTCAATGTTCCCAGACTTTTTGGCCACTTGGCTGTAGTCCACTATTACATGTCTAATGTAGTTAATACTAATAAAGCAAAACATATATAAACCACACCAAATTTTATTCTTTGGATTCAATTTTTCCCATTTGGCATATAGAAAATTTATTATCAGAGAGCCCAAGTAGCTAGTGTTACAATCCTAACATTCTTCTCCAGAAAAAGTGCTAAAGGAAAATAAGCTACTAGGATAACAAACGAAAGAAGCAGATACAATCCACAGGAATGAGAAACAGACGAATAAAACATTGTACAGGTAAATCACCTGTACTTATGAGTCTGTTTCTTTAACTCTAAAATAAAGTTAAGACTAGAACAGTTTTTTAAAAGTGTAATGTCCTTAAAATGTGTTAAACTTCCTACTGCCAAGAATTTCTTTATAACAGATATATTTGAACATACTAGCAGAAGTGTCTATTTATAAATATGAGTATGACACAGAAGAGATATAGAACTGATGCTGGGCTTGGGTGCAAACATTTCTAAAAATGTGTATTTATAACTAAGGCTACAACATGGCACTTTCATTGGTTAGTCTTCGTGACTGAAAACTGTATCTTGAAAGTATATAATTAGACTGCTAAATGGCTTCTCTACTGAGTACAATCTGTATATAACTGTTCATTTGAGATGTGTACACATTCCTAAATACATTATAATGTTCAAGGATGAAAAGTAACAGAAATTGATTCAATGAAAAGATAAAATTATGTCAATTATTCAAAGATTGTATTTTAATTAGTAATTTGTTCAAATTTGCAGAAATATTCAAAAATGTTTAAATTTGCCCGCATATAGTCATTATTTAATCATGTTATTATTTAGAGTGGGAAAAAAAAAAGATAAAACACAAAGCAGAAATGCTGGCTAAGACACGGTACCTGCTAGCATTACTTGTGGAAGTGTATGCATTACTGGAGGTGGCAGCAGAACTGAAAACGCTGTCCAGTTCTGCCAGGGCGGCATACTTGTCTGAAGATACACTCGACTGGCTGGGAACTGAAGCCACAGAACCAACAGGAGCTTTACCTGTGGTCCCAAAACCACTTCCCTGATCACCACCTGGGAACAAACAAAATCAAATTACACTAAAAATTTTAAGTTATACTTTCATTTATCAACCACATTTGCCATGAAACATAGGTAAACTTAAAAACTGATTTGGAGCTAAGCAAATAAATGGACAGGATTCTAGAGTCTTAATCTAATAAATAATCTAGACAATACTGGACAAGATTAGTTGCTACACATATCACTGTGGTAAAGACAATACTGTTTCCATAACAAAAACTAAGATTCTGTACCAACATGTCTAGATTATACATAAAGAAGAAATTATCAAAATGATTCATTAACATCTCCAGGACAGGTGGACCTCATTCAAATGAACACAGAAAGTCATGAAGTGCTGGACTTAATGTGAACAACATATTAAAAGTATCATTTTCTCAAGGTTCTACATGAAAAAAACTAGAGATAGTAATAGGAAACATTTATTGGGCACTTACTATGTGCTGGGCACTGTTCTAAATGCCTTACATGCAATATGTACAGAACACAACTCCATGAGTTCAATGCTATTATCATCCTCATTTTGGAGAGAAGAAAAACAGGCCCAGAAATCAGAATGCAGAATCCAGTCTAGCACCAGAGCCCCACGTTCACCACTGCAACAGGCATTTTTAGAGGCTACTGGCCTTAAAACCAAAACTGGGCATAAAAATATACTGTAAAAATCATGGATTTAAAAAAAAAAAAAAAGAAAAAACACCAAGATGTTAACAAAAATAGTTCAAAATTAATATATCACAGAAACCACCAAATAACCCTCCAGCAGTCAGCTCTATTAATGACATTTTTTGGCACTTTACGGCCAGAGTAGTAAAGCATGTTTTCTAAAACAAAATAAAAATTTTTCTTAATTGTTTTCTTTTAAAACTAAAAGTTTACAAATTACTTTCTATATCTTCAGTTTTGTAGGTCCAAAATGTGCCAAGTAAACATTTTACTCGAAATGTTAGTGTGGACAAAATTTCTATACAACTGAGAAAAGCATAACATCCTCAGATTTTAATAAATACAAGCAAATTTAGAGCACTGTTTAATATACAAATTTGTATTTGTTTTGATTAAAGCTTAATACCTTGCCCAGCACTGAAGATATTGTCTAAATTAGCAAGTGCCGCGTATTTGTCCGCTGTCTGTAAACCAGCTTTGTTCGTTGAAACTTTACTAACAGCTGATGCTGTTTGATGACTCTGGGAAGTATTGAAGGTTCCAAAATCAGCACTGGAGGATTTGGGGAAGTTATCAAAATGAGCAAAATTAGCATTTACTGATCCAGCACTTCCACCTGTAACAAAATAAACAGAACACTTGAAATTTCTAAACTTTTCCCAATACCCTTTAGTAGACTATATAATCTTTTTTTCCTAAATTAAGTGTCCTATAAGCAATCCTAAATCCTTAAAATCAATGACTGGCAAATGGTATTCAACTTACAAGTGTGACTGTGACTTTTTTATAATATGTGAAACTAGATTTTCAAAGGCCTTGGCAACATGTAAGGTAACCGGTTTCTATGTTTATTATTTACCATATAGTGAAGAATGTCCTACAGGGGAGTAACTCCATACTACCTGGTTTGAGATTCAGTTACTTTATAGAACATCCAGCTATTTACTATGACCTTGTATTAGTTTTCCCTAAATAGACTGCAAACAAGATATGAAGTATCCTACTTGGAGGATTCAAGTTTTTGTTGCTTCACAGCAACATGGTTTAAGCAAATCTCAGGAGTAGGGATCAACAATGTTTATGGTGTATTATTTCGATCCACAATTTCTTAAAAGGTAGTTCTTGAGATTTAGACTTACTTTACTTGAAGAGCTATTACTTAATTCCAAATAACAATTTAATGTGCATACAATACCATGATGTCCACAGTAAAATCATGCCCCACCTACCACACAGGTATAAAAATTATAGTACATAATACATGATAGCAATTTTTGACTTATATTTATACAGTACAATTCACCTAAGGATCACTATGGTACATATCCTGCTAAATCTCTGAAGTCTGCTCTTATTCTAGAGACTTCCCTAAAGTACTATCAAAAGACTAAAACCAAGGGATCCTACACTTTTTTTTTATTTCTAAACTTTGGTCTCAGCAACCAAAATAGTTATGTACAACCTGTCTATGTTTCTAGACAGTTATATCTTTAAGTGATAGCAAAGAAACGTAAAGATATTTTAAACACAGAATGCACACACCCCTATTTTAAAAAAACACAAACATTTTCTATCAATCAGTTTTTAGACATTCTAAAACAAGTCTATACTGATGAAATCTCTTTCAAGATATTAAACTGGTTGTTTTCAATAAAGCTAGTAATATATGATTGTATTTTTAAAAGGGTGATCTGTTACAAGTAGCTGGTAAACAAAGTACATACTAAACTTTCAACATTTCTATAAAGAATTTTTATTTCAAATTATTAAACCCATTCACTTTTTTATTATACACTATTATGTTCCCTAATTAACTCTTGAGTTTAGTAATAGAAAAGGGAGGGTAAAAGTGAGAGTTTATGAAGGGTTATCATAAAACAATGATTAACAAGCTATAATTGGAAAAACCCATGAAATACAGTGAAAACATACAAAGTAGTGAAAGATGCCTACTTGACAACAGAACTTACTGTGAGTAGCCTGGAGAGGAAAAGCTGAAGTAAATTCACCAAAACTGCAGCTAGATGAAAGCATTCTAAATGCTGGACAGCCAGAAATTAGGTAAATGATGAATTTTAAAGAAAAAAAGAAAAGAAAATTGAAAGAAAAAGCTTTAAGACAATACACAGAGTTAAAAGTTGAAAGAAAAGTAATCACCCAAAGATCTAAATAAAGATTCAATGAGTTTCTGAAAACAGTACAGTTTATGAGAGTATCTGATGCTTAAAGACCAATTCCTGCACAGAAAACTGGTTCCAAGTTTTATTAAAGTCATCATTAAATAATCTATTCTTGACGAATAACATTTTAAGAAACTTCCCAAGCTTGTTGCCCTGAAAATTATTTACATTTTCAGTTGTATGGAAGCAGTCACTCAGCTTCCTTTATTCAGAGGTATAATGTCAACCTAAATCATTATGTTCCATGAACCTAAAAAAACCTTTTAGTACTTTAATGTCCCCATACAGGAGAGGTTTAAAAAAAGATTCATGTGCAGGAAAAGGAGGGGAATGGATGTTGCCAATTAGACAACATACCAAAGAATGTAGAAAAACAAATGAACACAGAAAAATATAAAGAGTTCAGGTTTCCCCAGAGCTTTGCAAGATAGAACTATTTTAAAATCAGATAACTGCAGAATTTAAGTTTAGAATAATCTTTCAAAATTACAACTAGAGTGTTTTGTTTTTTAAAGTAAACATTTAAGCACCATACTAGAGAAGTTCTACCTGTAGTTTGGGGCTGAAAAGAAGAGTGACTTGCTGTGGGGAAACCTCCAAAATTACTCGAACCACTAGACTGTCCAAATGCATCAAAGTTTGCAAAATCTGCATTTGCAGAATTCTGAGCTGTAAATGGTAAGGAACAACATATGTTAATGAATATGAAAACTATAAATGAAAATACATGACAAATGAATTTAAGAATTTTATGAAAAGTTTCTATGTATCAAAATTTCACTTCATAGAGAATCATTTAGAAATCAGATTTTAAATCCTACCAGTATTTAATCCAATTACAAGTAATTTCCAAAAACACTTTGTGCAATGATAAATTTGTACACAATACCCTGTGAATGACCTTAAGAATAGTACTGTAAAGTGACTCTATTAACAATGGAAGCTGAATTCACAGCATTAAATACATGCATTATATTAAAGCAAAGATGTACGATACATTCTGAAAAAAATCACTGATTTAAAATGGTAATCAGTTATGTGAATTTAAAAAGCTAAATATCTACAATAACAGTACAAAGATGGTTTGATTACATAAATTAAATACTTTTTTTTTTAAAGTTTCCAAAAATGTCTCACTATGGTCACATAAAAATAGAAAAAAAAAACCTTGAATGTTTAACAAGGATGTGATCGCCAAATAAACTGAAGATATTCACATTCTATTAGAAGCCTGCCATTTAACTCATATTAAAATTTAAGAAACAACGAAAACTAGTAGAAATTATAACAATTGTACCTCATACTCAGAGGGGGAAAGAAAAAAAAAGTTGCATTTCCCAACTGGTCTTCAACCTAAGAGCAAAATTCTAGACTTCCCTAAACTTTAACTATGTATAAGTAAATAAAACAATTCGTAAGTTTTGTTAATAGGTCAAAACAGATGCTAGTTAAGAATTACATAGAAGATATGATGAGAATAAGAAATAGTTGGTATGTGGGAAAGGGAAGGTTAAGTGCCAAGAATGAATAGCATGTCCAGTGGGTAGAGAAAGATTAAAAGTCAGGGACAACAGCAAAAGATAACCACTGCAAATTCTTTGCAGGGAATTCTATTTCTAGGAAGTTTTAGTAAAGAAATAATCTTGCAAATGAGTATGGCTATATCTAAAAGCTTGACAATGTGTTTTATATAATAAATGAGAAAATCAGAAACACAAATGATCACCAATAAGGAATCACTTAAATATATTAGGAAACATCATATGATGGAATATATATGTAGCCATTAAAAAATCATGTAAAAGAATATTTAATCCTATACAAAAATGTTTACATCAAAGTAAATAAGATAAACAAGTTAATAAATTCAACATACACTTTCATCTGCCAATTTTGTTAAACTAAATAATGGTACTGTGTGCACAGAAAATTTGCATTTTAGTTAACTCTAATAGGATTTCAGATCAGTATCATTTCTTTGTGTTTGCCTGAGGTTGCCATGCTTTTGCAATGAATATGTATTCTACTTGTAAACAAATCAAAAAAAGTTACTAGATCAAAAAAAAAAAGAAAAAAGTTACTACACAAAAAATTTTTCCACTAACAAGGCAACATATTTAACATTATTTTATAAAGAAAGTCAGGAAAAAATTTCAAACAAAAAATTCTTCCACTAACAAAGAAACATATTAATTAAACATTATCCTAGGAAGAAAACCAGGAAAATGTGGAGCATTTTATGTAATTACTGTTTTGTATACATCTGAGAGGTCAGTATAGTAAGGGAGAAAATGTATCCAAAGAAAATGTGTCCCTTTTAAAAGGTACCTGTGCGACTTCCCTTCTTGTGCTCTGAAATATGGGGTGCTACTCTATATGTCATTGCTCATACTTTACTCTTGAAAACCGTTTTTAAACACCATGTTTTCCCTATCTCTCAAACACCACACAGAAGTACCTAAATTAAACGCTGCTTACTGCTTAACAATGTAAGTGCTATATTTTCTGAATACCTTGTAATCCTTTGTCACTGTTTTTACTTAGGATGACAAAACGCAATTTCTCTATATGCTAAAAATTTCCTTTTCAGAAAATAAAAATAATAGAAGAAATACTAATGGATAAATGATAAATTAAAAAAATGACTTTTTTGAGAAATAATTTTAGAAGAAATATCCATACAAGATTAAACAATAATATAATCCAGTTATCATCTAGCGTTGCTGAAAATACCAGCAATCAGAAAATTCCATCCTAATATAAGTAACTATAAAACTTTGGACAAGTCCTTCAATTGTTCTGGCTCTCCTAGTTCTCTAACAACAAAACGGGGGGATTCACTAGATGATTTTAACTTACAAACCCATCACTGTGATTCTATAACTTATGAATGAACAGAAATAAATTCTTTAAGGGTTTTCAAATACTAGGCTAAAAAGAAGAAAGTTCCACTAAAAGACATAAGTTCTAGGCCAAAATATGTAACATCTAGATAATATAACAAAAAACTAAATGAATACAGAACACGGTAGAGGAAATTCTCAAATTTAGAGTTGGTTATACAGGTTGAACATTCCAAATCGAAATTCTGAAATGCTCCAACATGAGGAACTTTATGAGCAACGACATGATGCTCAAAGGAAATGCTCACTGGAGCATTTCAGATTTCTAGATTTGGGATAATCAACTGGTAAAGTATATATAATGCAAATATTCCAAAATTAAAAAAAAAAATCTGAAATCCAAAATCTGAAATATTTCTGGTCCCAAGCATTTCAGGTAAGGGATACTCAAACAGTATTCCAATTTTAACAATTTAATTGTACATTTGAGAACAACAAATGAAATACATTTGTCCCTTGTAGAAATGGGAATTAGGTCCCTAAGCTAGTTTACAGCTTATAACACAAAACATATATGAATGGGTAGTAGATAATAACACACCATCTATTAATACATTTAATTTATATTTGAAACATCATGGGGGAAATCTACATTTAACATGTTTCAAACACCATCAAAGAAAAAAATCAGTTCAACACAAACGATCTGATTAGTCAAGTCCATTTTTTATCACATTTATATTTTCCTAGTGTTTTCCAACCAAACCGCAACACATTAATCAAATACTTATTCAATATGGCAAGAAATGGCTTTGTAGTATACTTGTACCAGTTTTTACTTCTAGGTACTGAATCTATTTGCTATCTTCAACAACTGGTTATAGTGCTACAGAATGAAACTTTAGAAAACACAATTTTAAAAATTAAATTGAAATAAATTCAATGATACAAAAATTAATATCTGGACCCTTGAGCAATCTTCGTACAAAGAAATCCAAACTAAACAGAATGTAACAAAATAGTAAAGATGTTTCTTAAATAATATTTCAAAAAATACAAAGGAATCAATTCAGTCTGGAATTCAAGACACCAAGTTAATGAGACTGAGTATTGCTGACAGCTGTCTTTTCTCTTCAATGAGAAACAGATACGCATGAGAGAGGAAGATAAACAGAGAGACCACAGGATGCAAACTGGGAGCCCTCAGCAAACTCCTCTGACAGATATGCTTGAATCACCCATACAATGATTCAAACATTTCCACACATATTTCCAGTGTAAGTACAATGTATGCTTTTAGACTGTTTAAGCATAAACAAATAACTGTAAAAACTCAAAATAGTACCAAGCTGTTAGGAAATTAATCTAAACCATTGGGGAAATCTTAGTTAAGATCCAAAGATTAAAACAGAGCAAAAACTACCATCTTTTTTCTTAAATGCATATAGGTATACATATAAATACACATACATAAGTGTGTATGTGTATATATGTGTGTGCATAATATATAATACACACACACATACATACATATATGGGGAGGATGTGAAAAAGAGAGAAAAGAAAATCAATATTTAGATGTTAAACCCTGTAAATGCAGCACCTCATTGGAACCTACCACTTAGAAAGTTATCAAAGCCAATTTATAGAATAGAAAATTTAGGCTAGGCGTGGGGCCTCACGCCTGTAATCCTAGCACTCTGGGAGGCCGAGGCGGGAGGATCGCTCGAGGTCAGGAGTTCAAGACTAGCTTGAGCAAGAGCAAGACCCTGTCTCTACTAAAAAAGATAGAAAGAAATTATCTGGACAACTAAAAATATATAGAAAAAATCAGCCAGGCATGGTGGTACATGCCTGTAGTCCCAGCTACTCGGGAGGCTGAGGCAGAAGGATTACTCAAGCCCAGGAGTTTGAGGTTGCTGTGAGCTAGGCTGATGCCAGGGCACTCTAGCCCAGGCAACTGAGCAAGACTCTGTGAAAGAAAGAAAAGAAAGAAAAGGAAAGAAAAGGAAAGAAGGAAAGGAAGGAAAGGAAGGAAAGGAAGGAAAGGAAGGAAAGGAAAGGAAGGAAAGGAAGGAAAGGAAGGAAAGGAAGGAAAGGAAGGAAAGGAAGGAAAGGAAGGAAGGAAGGAAGGAAGGAAGGAAGGAAGGAAGGAAGGAAGGAAGGAAATAAATTTAGAAATGTTAAGTAATTTGCCAAGGTATAGATAATAAGTGACAAAGTCGGCATTTGAACCCAGGTCGTGCCAACTCCAAAGTCCATGTTAATACTACGTTATGTCACTTCCCTGTCCATTAGGCTACTGCCATTACAATTAAGGAGAGACAAATGACTAAATCTACACTTCAATAATAAATTTTTAAATATTACCTAGGTAACTTTGCAAGGTTTATATACTTTTTAACAAACTAAAACTCCACAATTTGTAATTTCTGGTGAACTGCATTAAATTCTTTTAACAAACAAGTTACATCTGGGAAAGAGGGTGGGGCGCTGGTTGCTTAAACACTACAAGAGCTATCAAAACAGAGTTACATCTTCAGGAACCAACCTGAGGGTGCTCCTATTCCAAAAATGGGATAATCTGAGCACTAATAAGAATAATGACCACAAATTGAGATGTAGCAAATGTTTAAATCCACGAAGTCATAATGATACTAAAGGGGAAAAAAGTCACCACTGAAAATGCCAGGAAATCAACTCATCATTCTGATACCTGACTGAAAAAAATAAATCATGTATTTGACTTTCCTATACAAATCATGCCTCAAGATAATCAAAGATTTTTAAGTAAGTATTTTACCTTATAAATGAAGGAATAAACTTAGAATATCATCATTTTGTATAGTGAACCCAGGCACTAAGCATCAACAGCTAAGATTACAAAAAGAGAAGACAATCCAAAATTATGTGTCTCTTAAACCCTAAGTATTATAGTAGGCACATCCCCTATCCACAACCCCCCCAGACATGAAGAGGTTGTAATTGATCAAGTCTCTACATCCAACAACCAATTTACAAGAAACACAAAGAGAGGAACTTGTTAAATGGTACCAGAGTAGTGCAATCAACATATTCAGACTACTGAAAGCTCTATAGGACAAATAACCTAGTTTCTTTAACAAAAATTATACCTGACATAAAAAGAGATGGAGGAAGAACCTAGAGACTAAGACCAGAGAGACATATCTCACAATTGTAATATATGGATCTCATTTGAAATCTGATTCGAACAAACTACATGTATGTATGCATGTACATGTGTGTGTGTGTATGTATATACATGTGGAAAAAACTTTTGGAATGAAAATTCAAATACTGATTAATGAATTATCATTACAACTATTATTTAGGGAGTGTCAATACTACCATGGTTATAAGAAAAACCCTTCTGTTTTATAGATATAGATACATAATATTTAAGGATAAACTAATACTATGTCAAAAATTTGCTTCAAAAAAAAGTGAGTGGGCGGAATGATACGTAAGATTAGCCATGAGTGACTTAAAGATTATATTATCTAGGTACTTTTGAATAGCTGTTATTTTCCAAAATAAAGGGGTAAAAAAAATTATACATTAAAGCCTTCCCCACTTTTCTGTGAAAAGAGGTCATGATAATATCTGACATAAAATAAAACCTCCTCTGTGATTAAAAAGCACCACAGTTATATGGTTCCCTATTATACGTTAACAGTTACGGGTGGGGCAAAAAAAGTTATGGGTAACCAAACAGCCTCAACAGAACATGTTTACATACAGTTAAGTTTAATAAAGAATGGATGTTTCTTGGTGCTTCATACACAGCCTTGGCAAAAGCTTTTGGGAGAAAACACTTACCCGCATGACTGTTGAAATGTGCAAAGTTAGCAAAATTGGCAGTAGCTGTTGACTGAGGAGCTGGAGCAGCAAAGATGTCTGAGCCAAGATCACTCAAAAGGTCAAACTGCTTCTTTTCCTGCTGCTGCCCTTGAGAGCGACCTACAACTGGGGACTATAAACCACAAATTATCTATAAAGATTTTCCAAGTCAGATCTGCAAAATTTTAATATAAAACTATCTTCAATTCACCAAACTTGAAACGCATTTACATAGGAAGAGTTACTGTACACTAACCTAACCCCCTCTTCATTTTTTCACTCAAACTTTTTGTGCAAACAGAGCAATTTATCCAGAAGCCCTAGTATGCATTATTAAAAAGGGTAGGATTTAATCCATAGTACCACACCTCAGAACCATTCTTGCATAGAGGCTGCAATGTCACACAGAAACAGATCTGTCACAGCTCTGTCAACTACGATGAAGTAGAGAAGTACAAACTTTAGGTGCCAACTTACGAAAACACTTTTTTAGAATAAGGTATAATGCAAAGCCACCTGTGTTTCAACGTTAAACATGCTTCACAATCAGGCACATGGGAAAATGTTACTGCTTAAGAAATCCCTTCCTGTAAAAGTACATCACAGAAGCTATACTGTTCTAACTGTGATGGTCATCAAAGATGCATGTTTTACTAACTGTATACTGTAAGACAGGTAGCTACAGCAACATTCCTGTATACTTTCAGAAAGCTGCAGAGAAGTCAAATTCATCTGCAACAGCAAAAAGAATAAAAATATACACATTTCAAACACTTAACCAACAATCTTTTAATGTATTATAAAACATGAGGACATAATGCTATACTGGCATACATGAATAAAAGAATTCTCAAATTCTTGATACTCAATCCCCTTTAAGTAGAAGTCCCTACAAAGACTACTCACCTGACTAGGTGTGCCCTTATTTAAGTGCAGTGCTGGTGCAGAATCCCCTAAAAGAGATTTCAGTGGTTTGACCTCAGGTGTGCTGCTTGTGCTACTGGCAGAGGACCCTGAAATAGATGCATGAACTGATGCCACCACTTTGGCTTGTTCTGGCGGGACATACCTAAAACATGTGAAAATCCGTTAACTAAGAAAAATGTAGGGAATTCTACACTAAAAAATATGTTCAACTCTAATTTTGTAAAAGATTGCTTCAATATTAACCTTATCTGAAAACCCTCTCACTCAGAATTGACAGCTTAAGGCTACACTTAATTGAACTACTCAGAGAAAGAGTAATAAAGACTAACCACTAAATGTGTTTCAATTATTTACTTATGATTTTTCTAAGATAATAAATACAACATAACTGCTTTTTTTAAACCACAAAAGACCTACAGTTAATCATCATGATGAGTAGTTAATACTGCACTTTAATTTTTAAAAACAAAAATATCTTAAGATCATAAATAACATTTAGAAACAGATGAGATGGTAGGGAAACATTTATTATAGTTAATAGTTTAAAATATAAAGGCCTATTATAGCAATAAGAATAATCTTCACTGCTTCATGATCAGCAAAAAAAAACCCCTTATCTATAAGATCAATAATCCCATTTTAAAATGAACAGAAGAAGCAATTCATAGGAGATAGAGAAATGAAAACACTTATAAGCTAACAAAAATGTAAATTAAGGTTTCATTCACGTTTGATGTGTGAACTTTACAAATGTTTTTTTGCTATCTACCGAAATACATAAATAGGTATACTCTGTGTCCACCACAGAAGTATCACTTTCAGAAACTTATCCTTAAGAATTGGATGCGTAAACATAGACACATGTACACATGGATGTTACCATAGTACTCTATAATTTCAAAAAAACTGGGAAATAAATCCGACATCTATCAGGAGAAAAATATTTAAAGGGGCTATGTTAAACCTTGTATAATATAATACTACATAGCTACTCAGCTTTGATGAGGAAAGATGCCAATGAAACTTTACAGGTCTTTCAGGTATGATCTCAGTCAAGTAAATACAGGATTCATGGGAGCAGAGGAGCGAAGGAAGGAAAGAGAGGCAGTAAGGATATAATGCCTAAGTATCATCAACGCTAACCTTGAGGGGTAGGATTATGTGACAGCCTTCTGCTCTTTATAATTCTGGGTTTTCTCCTACCCTCCTTCTGACCCCCCATATCAAGCAGGTGGGGAAAAGTAGAGAAACAAGAGTGGTTAAGACCATCTATTCCAAGACAGAGTTCAAATCCCAGCTCTACCACTCGATGTCTATAAAACCTTGGGCAAACTACTTCAACTCTTTGTGCTTCCATTTTTTTCATCTATAAAATGGAGATAGGGTTGTTGTGAGGCTTAAACAAGTTAACATTTGTAAAGCACTTAGAACAATTCCTGGTACAGGCTTTAACTACATAAGTGTTAGCTGTTATCAAACTATGTAATAATAATCACAAATAATAAAATTGCTCTTTTTCAATAAATGGGAAAAAAGGACAAGAGATACGAGAATGAATATACGAAATTATGCTTTCCAATAATTTGGCATATATCACTGATGACATAAATTCTTCAGTACTGTCAAGTCTTGTCAAAAGATAAAACCAGGTAATAAAGTTATTGGTTCAGAAGACTCATCTGACAAAGGAGCTAATCTTTTATAAGCTAGGAGGTGATTTTGAGAACTGGTCAAAAGAACAACGCAAAATCCCGTTGGATAACAATAGCATCAGTGCTATTAAGTCTAGTTTCCCCACAGTGAGTAATTTAGGGAGACAGCATTTGGATAGTGCTTATACCATGTTAAAAACCCATTTTATTGCTTCCTAGTTAAATGTTACAGGTGTGCAGGAATGTGGATTAAAAATGTACAGGTCCTGGGCCTCTTGAATGATGGTCACCCTTCCCCTCCATTAATCACTTAAAAGTTTGTATCCTGTTTCTCAGTAAAGAAAAATTTAAAACAAATTATAATTATTGGAGGTTTCTAGTTATTTGGGTTATAGTTTGAATTAATAATATATTAATTGTTATAAATGTGATCTATGGTTTTGATTCTATCAACTGCTATTCACATTTATTTTTCTCTTGATAGCTAGAGCTAACCTATCTAAAATCCCAGCTAAGCCCTAATCGAACTGACTTTCTCAATTGGTAAAAATAACACAACTGAGAAAACCAAAAATTAGGTTAGGGTTATGCAATGAGAACAGAATTACCTATAAGACAGAAGGTCTAGAAAATTAAGAATTAAAATGATAAAAGGAATATTATACTTTTCATTTGAAAAGAATCATTTATGCTACTATATTATACTATTATAATAATTATTATATTGTACAGTATTATAAGAATCATCTCACTTTCGAATAGTTTCTTCCCTCCTGAACATAAATTTTACTGTTGTATTTTTATCTATATTCATACCTAATGGCTCTAGTGCAGCTGCATATAGCCCTGGCTAATCTTGTCTCACAAAAGCAGTCTATTTTAGAGAGCAACAGAAATACAAACTTTGACACAGCATAGATGTCAGAGCTAACGTGCTCACTGAATGAAGGTAAAAACCTCTCTCCCATAAACCACAGCCAAGTGTTCCCTCAAGACCAAAACAGGCTCTGAATGTATCATTCTCTGGGTTATAATACAATTCCTCAGGGAAATAAGAGGTTGTGTACTTCCCCATTATCTACTCTATTTGTGACTCTCTGGCCCATCTTCTTAACCTCTCAAGAAATAAACATACATTGTTCAATACTGATAAAGAAACAACCAAAAGATTTCATAATTAATAAGTCTTAGCTATATTTAAATTGTGCTCACATAGCTCAAAATGAAAAGCCCAAGTTAGCTCTATGGATACAGAACACTAGCTCTATGGATATAGTCCCTGCTCTGTTTTAGGGGCTAACTATATGTATAACCTGTTGGAATTATTTTTAAAAAATTAATATCTGATGAATTTAGTCAGGGGGATATCAAGACACCCTTCTTAACCAGGTAGTAAACTGATTTATTAGCTGGAAAGTAAAGGATATTTTGAACGAAAACTTACTGCAAGATACAATTAAGTTATTACTACACCAGAGCTTCAGCATAATGCCTAGTATATGGAAGATGCTACTCAATAAATATTTGGTAAATGAACAAAGATTTTAAAAGGAGGCTTTGTAGGTCTAAAAATGTCTACAGAAGATACCAGGACTACAAAGGGTTAGAAGGAAGGATCCCTAACTTTTCAAAAATGGTAGAAGTCCTGATAAATATAGTAAAAAGGCTGCTATTAGGCAGATGAGTTAAGATAAAGCAGAAGTTTAGCAGCAGCCCTGTTTGAGAAAGAAGAAAAGGATAAAGTAGGAAGTAAATGTCTTTAGTAACCAAATCCAATAAAAAGCCAAAGGATAATGCATGTCTACCTACCTATCTACCTATTTAGTTCCTTCCTAGTTGCCTTTTCTGTCCTTCATTGTGTCAGACTAACCTTACCTATAATTAATGTGATTTTGGGAGGCTTTACTCTAAATACAAACTATTCACTCACCATCTTTTCTTTTCATATTTTTCTTGTAGAAACTCTTTCACTTTTTGTGGATCCCTGAAGTCTGGAATTGCTGAAGATCTATCATCAAATAATCCTAGCCAAATCTGTTTACAGACCTTGGAAAAGAATTAAAAAAAAAAGTGTTAAATTCAATATCTTCACTTAATGAAATTTTAAGAAAAAATTATTTCTCCAGAAAACTAATCTACTTAGTAATTTTGATGATACTGCTTTCAGTGAGGATATTTATTACAATCAGAAATGACGGGACTAAATTTATTTTAATACCTTGTAGAGGGCAGTAAAATTTGAGCAACAGAATCATAAGGAAAAGTACTTCATAGGCAAATGAACAGTAAAATGGGATTTGAGAGGACCTGGGTTTTTCTGTGGTCTCGGCATGATCATAAATTATAAACCATTAGTGAAGTCATGTAACCTGCATGAATCTCAGTTGTCTTACCTGTAAAAGAGAAACTGAACCTCTGTTTTATGGGTAAAGGCAATTTTACAGGCCCTTTAACAAGTTTAAAAAAAAAAATTCAAAAAGAATCAGAAGTAGTAGAATCATAAACAATTTCTATTACAGTATAACAATAATAAACACAAATACAAGGCAGACACAACTCTAGCTTTATAGTCTCCTATGCTTTTTCTGTCCAATAGCTTAAAAAATGAGAATCTGAGATTTTCTAACTTTTTAGAAAAATCAGAAGAGAAACAAAGTGATGCACACCTGAAATAGGACACAAAGCACAAAATAAAGAAAAAATACTGATAAAGCGACTTCATCAAAATTAAAACTGTTTGCTCTACCAAAAAAAAAAAAATAAAAGAGAGAAAAAAAATAGAAAGGTAAGCCACCAATGGATAAGAAGTATTTGCAAAATGTGTAAGAATTTAAAATAATTTGAATCCAGAATATATGACAAAATCCTACAACTCAATCATCAAAAAGACAAACAATCCAATACTTTTTTAAACAGGTGGCAAAACATTTGAACAGATACTTCACCAAAGAAGGTATAAGCACCCCATCAACTTTAGTCATGTAGAAAATACAAATTAAAATGACACTGAGACCTCACAACATAGACACCCACATAATGTTAGAAAAGCTAAAAATAAAGAGTGACCACACCATGTGTTGGTGACAATATGGAGTAACTGGAACTGGAGAATGTAAGTGGTAAAACTACTTGGGAAAACAGACAGTTTCTTAAAAGTTTAACATACACCTAGTATATAACCCAGCCATTCTACTTCCAGGTATTTACCCAAGAAAAACTAAAGTGCTTTTCCACACTCAGATTGCACACAAATATTTGTAGCAGCTTTACTGACAATAACTCCAAATTAAATGTCCATAAATAGAAGAACGGAGAAACAAATAGTGAAATATCCAAAGTAAGATACTACTCAGCAATTAAAAGGAAATATTGCTACAAGAAACAACATGAATAAACCTCAAGATCATCATGCTAAGAGAAGTCAGCCTCCCCCAAAAGTATACACTGTATAATTACATTCATTTTAAATTTCAGAAAACATAAACTTATCCATAGCAATAAAAAGTGGATCAGTGGATTCATTACAAAAGGGCACAAGGAAACTCTTGGGGATAACGAAAATGTATGTTATCTTGTTACTGTGGTAGTGGTTTCATGTACGTACAAGTCAAAACTTACCAAATTGTGTACTTTAAATATGCACAAGTTACTGTAATCAAATATTCTTCAGTAAAATTATCAAAAACAAGTCCATGAATTTTGAAAATTATATTATTTTAAGGAATAACCAATTATGACACTGTGAAATGAACATAGTGTCTGGTTTCAAAAAGCCCAACAAATATTTAAGAAATCAGAGAAGGAAAAGCATCCTTCTCAATCTTACCTGCTCACTACTGAACTGGATAACGGAGAAATAAGAGGAAGGACAGGAAATACAAGAGGAAGGACAGAAAAACATGTTCCAAAACAACATTTCTTTTGGTTCCCTTCTATTCCAAGCTCAGTGCAGATAAAGTGATAAGGCAGAAACAGTTGACACATGTAAGGCCTAGGTTAAGGCACAATCCCATTATAAAAACATTTTTGTGGCAAAGGCTGACAAATACAGACACTGAGGAACAGTAATACAACTTACTGCCAGAAATACTATGAATCTTGAAGAAGCCCAGCTTGTCCAATAAATATTTAGCCACTCAGGAACAACTACATGCGACTCTCCTTAAGCAGAAACCTAACCAACAATTCTTCCAAAATGTAATTTTTAAAGATTCTGTGGCTTTACAGTTACATTCATAAAGAGAGGACTGGAAGTTTATAATTTTTCTATTTTAAAATTTCTCAAATGAGAAAATGAGACATGGTTGTGATCTGCCCAAAGTCATAGACCTATTAACTATAACTGATAAAATTAGTTAAGGACACTTTATAACATTTAGTCTCTGCATTCCAAAACCCCTACTACCTACCATCATACAACTTTTAAAACTAAAAATAAATGAACAAATAGTAAGCATACAAATAAATAAATAAAATGAAAGAGATGGTCTAACTGCAGACAGATCACAGAGCTGCCATCTTGGCACTCATAATGGTAATATATAGCAAAGATAGAGGGCTTGGTGGTAAACTTTATAGATATTTGATTCACACAAAATTCTGTACTAACTACTGTGGTTCTGTTCCTGCTCTCTGACAGGTCAAACTGGTAGAGAAAGTCATTAAAAATAGCTGATTGGGTCCACTACAAATTCATGCTTTCTCACTGTCAAAGTTCCTCGATGTTATTAATCAGCTTTAATTTCCTACTACATTTGTTACCCCACAGCAGCTATTTCCTATGTTCCTCTAAATTCTATATATTCCTGACACTTTTGGCAGTTGAATTCTTTCTCAAGAGGCTCTCAAAATGCGATTCCCCAAGTCCCTGGACCAGCAGCATCACTGTTACCTAAGAACTTGTTGGGAATGCAAATTTTCAGGAGCCATCCAAGACCTACCCTACGAATTCAGCACCTCTAGGTGATACCCAGCAGTCTGATTTTATCAAGCCCTCAAGGTTATTCTGAAGCAGGCTAAAGTCTGAAAACCAATGCTTTAGTAAAATCTAGGCCAACGAACTTTCTACCCATAATTTTATTCATCTCTCCTTGTCTCTGTACCAGAACATCAGATATAGACAGAAAGGTAGATAGATACAGACTATATATAGTTTTTGACATTTCCCAAATTTAGCCAGTGAACCTATTATTGGGCAAGATTCATTTAACAGAGCCAGCATTCCAGTGACACACCTGGGAAAACATCAGTGTCTATCTCCTTATGACCTAATCACATTTTAATCCTTGAAAAGTTGGCTTTTGCTCCCACCATTCTACTAAAACTGCTCTCTTTCAGGCTTGCACATTTGCTAATAGGAAGGAGAGTATAAAGTCTCTTTTCTAGCTTTTCTGTTTTTTTAGTAAAATAATAAACATCATCAACTTAAAAGGGAAAGTTTTTTGAGGTTTGAAGAAGAAGAGTAAATCAACTAAGAATGTAGGTAGCACTGAAGACTTGGGCCACGAATAATTTTAAAGTGAAACTAGTCAGAAGAGTAGGTTTTTCTCTGGCCTCGTCTGGCTGTTTAGGTACAAAGTAGGTAGAATGTTGGCTTTAATCAGGGTTGAAAGGAGTTGTTATAATAACACATCATGTATCTCAGCTAGGTTAATAAAAATGAAGACATGATGAGGGTGATGGACAACATAGAAGTTTAACAAAATGAAGGAATGGAGGTCAGTGAAATGGAAGTCCTGATGACTGTCCCAAAATTGCTGCAGTTGGGTATTACAGAGAATAAGCTGAGAAGAGAGATCAGTGGTGGTCACAGAATTGGATGCTTGAAACTGAAATCTAAGAGATGATACAGTTATCAATAAATAAAAAGTCTAAAATGGTATGAAGGATCACTGGAGAGAAGAGATCAACGAATTCAAGAGGCCACATGGATTATTTATGTGGATACCGGGACTGCCAAAATGGTGAACATTCCTGGAAAAAAGATAGTATTTAGGGTGCTAAAATCTAAAATGAATGAGGGAGACTGATTGGTATGACTGCAACAAGACACAACAGGTGATAAAATCTATTGACATGAGGAGCATAGGGGTGAGGGACTAAAAACAGCACTGAGGAGCAAAAACAACACCTACTAAAAGCCATCATTTGCAAGGGCTGAACATATAATGGAAATAGTTGTGAGGATCTTTTTGAGAGGAGGTAATCAGTTCCAAGTATGGAAGAAGTGGTGGTTGTGGTAGTTAATGAACCTGGACTAAGGAATCAGACTGCGTGAGTTAGAATTTCAACTCTGTTAGCAATCTGACTTGAGGAAGTTAATTTTTCTTCATCTGTGAACTACAAATAATAATAAAACCTACCACAGGGAGGTTAAGTGGGTTTAATCAGTTAATGTATGTTTTACACTGAGAATAGGCATATATAGTGATTTCAAATAGTAATAGCTATATTACTTTGGGGCCTGGTCCCTTACGTGGTTTGCAATGGTGAGTTATGGAGAGATGAGATAAGCAAAGACTGGGAAGGGAGGTCTCACCAGAACACAGGAAACAGTGGGTTTCTACTGCAGACAGAATCAAAGCAGTCTTGATAAAACATTCTCCTTCCTCTTCTGGTACTCTGTACCTCTTGCAGGAAACTCATTTCAATCTGCCTTGTATTAGAACTATCGAGTATGTGTCTCATTTACTTCTGGACTCCCCATAATGCTTAAAGGAAAGGGTTGTGTCACATTAAGTGTTCAATAAAAAGATTGTTACAGATCTGAAGGAGGAATTAAAAATAAAATTACACCAGCCAACAGAATAAATTCATGAAATTGTCAGAGTAATTTTTTCCTTATTCTAGTGCTAATAAACTTGGAATTACAATAACAGCCACTGACAGAATCTAAACTATTTTTAAGCATGTTTTATCAGTCAGGGTTGCCATAAGGGAACAGATGGCACACTTAATTTAGGTAATTTGAAGAAAGTTTAATAAGGAGACTATTACAAAGCATAGGTAGGCTGTAATGAAATCACAAGTGAGAACGTAGTATCCCAGGGTTAGTAATAGCAGGGGCCTACTACTACCCAGGCAGGTAAAGGCACAAAGAAAGAAAGAGGTCAATAAACCCCTAAAACAAAGAGGGCTGCCTGATAGGAGCTGCAAACTTCCAATGCAATGATGCAGCCAGGCTGCAGAAATCCCAAAGAAAGAAGTCAAGAAAGTAAATATCCTAACCTCTCTCCTCTTTACTTGGATCTGTTGACAACGTTCCCTATCAGCTGAACCCAACCAGAAGCCAGGGAACAAAGGAGCACGACTGTGTATCTGGACAGACCAGCTACCAGACCATAGTAAAGACTAGAGCTAGAAGGACAGTTGGACGGTTGGAAGCTATCCAGCACAGTACCCAAATCACAATACTATATAGAGAGCAAGCAATTTAATAAATTCAATTATGAATACCAAAAATAGGAAACTTCATACTCATTCCCAATTACTCGTGTATAAAAAAGGAAAGGCAAGAAACAGTGTTACATAAGGCTTGAGAAAGAATAGATGAGGGTAGAGATCACACATTATAGCTTTGTGATCCTTTCAGTGACAGCAAAATTGACAATGAAGGAGCTTAGGAAATTTCATGTCACAATATGACTCCTTGGTATAAAGAGTATTTTGAATTAAAGGCCCTTAGAGATCAACAGGCCTTGGAAGGGGCTTTCCCTCTCTCTGCATAAACTAGACAGACCCACCAAAAGAACAATGGTCTTCCCTTCCCTTTCCTGTTATCTCACTGTATTGTAGGGAAAAAGATCAAGAAAGCAACCAGAACTGGCCGAAATCATTTTAAATATAATACCTGTCTCTCAAGGTTAATTTGCAATAAGAATCATTTACAAGTCAATCTGCTTCCCCCATCCCTTCATCCTCCCTAGCAACCATTTATATTGCCCCTAAACAAAATTATTTACATTCTTCATCTTCCTTTCCCCTCTAAAAGGAAGGTATAAAAATATCTGGATCCCATTGGTATATTGGGCAATAACTCTGTGATTCTCCCCATGAGCACGGTAAATAAACATCTTTTCTTATTAACCTACCTTAATTGTGAGTTGATCTTTCAGTGAACTTTTGGGGAAAGGGGAAGTTTTCTCCTCACTCCCACCATAGTCACCTTTATTCCGACTAAACTTTATTTTCATAAAAAGGATAAAAAGAATAAACAATGTGAAATGATTCCGTTTGTAACCTCTAAGTAGAAAGATGTAAGAATAAGGAATGTACAGATGCTCTGGAATTAGAGAATCTTTTTTCATTAAGACAATCAATATACATTAAACCAGATTTCAGGTTTTTTTTGTCCTTCTCTCATTAGTAGAGATGGAGGATTACTGTCTCCTTCTGTATGTAAGATATAATCACAACATTTAATAATACTGCCCATGAAGCACAGGAATAAATAATTGGAGAGTTAAAAAATTGAAAATCTCTTGAATAAGTAACTAATATCCACTTTTGAAAAGCAGAAAAACTGAACAGATTAACAAACAGAAAATAGTTATCATGAACCTATACAAATTTATCACCATTTCCTACACCTATCCAGCCTACATTAGCATGACTGTGCTAATATTTCTTGACTACCAGCTGACTGGTATTTCTCAGTGATAATATAGTTCAACAATACATAAACTGAATGATACTTGCAGAGACTAAAACAAGAGAAACTGATAATCCTGCATTTATATATCTTCTTAGGAACTACATAGCATATTCCATCTTAACATCTGGTTTTATAAAACGTGCTCAAAAGAATTAGAACATAAGCAACTTAGTTACTAAAAACAGACCCACAAGTCATAGTGCAGATCACTGAGACATAAGTGCCTTTGTGAACCAGCCACATAAATGGACAGGTAAGAGAATATCAGATTTGTGAGATATTAAATCCAGCTTACTTATTTTATCCTAAGTTTGTTTTTTATTTACTTTATTTAAGAATAACTACCTTATAATGGCTTCCTTAAGAATCACATTCTTCATCATGGCCTACTAGGCCCAACAGAATCTGACACTTGATATAACTCTCTAAACTAACTTACATCATCACTCTTTCCAGCTACACTGGCCTCAGAACGTCTTCCTTGAGCATGCAATCCAAAAGGGCAATAACCCCCACACGAAATCCCAGATATATACTCTTATATTATTTACTTTCATACCCTTTATCTCACAATTTTTAAATTAAATTTCATGAAGCAGGAAGCTCCTCCAGGATTCAACACTATCTGTATGCTCAATACCTGACACCTAGCAGGCACTTAATATGTGGTACACGAGTGAAAGCAACTTCCTTAATAGCCCTGAAATGTATGCACGGTAGAAATTATCATTTTTCTTTTGTTCTAAAATTTACATGCTGACTGAAAACATTTAGCTTCCCAACTTATTTAAGCAGAAATAACAAATTCACTGATCCAAATTCTCACACCATGTATAGGCCAGGGATCAGCAATCTGGGCTAAATCTGGGCCAGTGTGTGTAGATAAAGTTTTCTTGGAACACGGCCATGCCAACTTGCTTACCTATTGCCTATGACGGCTTTCAGCTACCTCAGCATTGAATAATTGCAACAAAGACCCAAAAAGCCTAAAATATTTACTATCTAAACCATTCAAGGAAAAAGTTTGCCAACCCCTAACAATTTAAATAGGATAATAAAAACCTGCTTTAGAGGCAGGTATTACAATGTGCACACGGAATAACAGAATAAGCCAGAAATGGGCATAAAATGAAGGAAGCTTTTCCCTGAAGGGAAGAACTTTCCAAGAGCAAGGACTATCTAAGAGGTAATTTAACATACCAATTCACTTGAGAATATAGGAAAAAAAGTACCAGAGTAAGTTTTGATGAAAGATTAATAGGTATTTAACTCTTGTTTTGTAAATAACTGTTGAGTACAGAGAAAAAAACAGAAAAAATAAATTTGGAAAGGGATTAGGAAAGCTCACAAATGAAATTAAAAGAAAGAAGCAAATATTTAGAACACTAGAAAGAAATGAAATGCAATGGAAATTGTTAGTTAGAAAACTTACTTCAAGTATCTGGGTTGTAAAAGAGATCGATCACTCTAACTCAGACCTAACGTGAAGACTCAGTAGAAGGCAGTATACACAACTCACAGCACATTCCCATAACTTACTACACTTAACAACTCACAGACTTAATATCAGATAGAACTGTGTTCCAGATGGGTTACAAAGAACCCAAACCCAACTATACTAGCTCAGATAAAACAGGTCTGTAGAAAGCACACACCAACACTCCACGAAAACAAAACTTCATGGGAACCAGGAATGCAAACAGGAAGCCATCTCAGACCAAAGCAGTCTGAGTGCCTGTCTCTGAAGTCCCCTCTAAACTAACCCCTCCACCAACAGTTTATCATTTTTGCTTCTCATACTATGTCTAGTCCCTGCTCTTGCTTATTATCTCGGTACAATTTTTTTTGTTCACTTGTTAGCCTGCACATGGCCCACTACATACTACCTTTTCAGTTCAATGATTCATCATTTGAGTACAGCCTCTGTGAACCTTAACTCGATTTCTTAAGAGAGAGAGGATCCAATTAAGTCACTGGCATTCATTCCTGGGTAGGTGGGTGGAAGTGTGTGTGTTGTTTTGCAGTTTTCCCAGGGCAGAAGCCTTCCCTCTTTCTTCTTTCAGCAAGGAGCATGAGCAGATGCTATTTATATGTTTTGTAAATTACAAAAAACTTTAGAAATTTAAGATTTATTATTAGTGAAGTCACAGCAGTTTCAAGAAAGATTATCACCTGCCCTACTTTCTCAAACTGAGGTGATGTAATTTACAGGGTAAAACAACTAACTGCTGCCTTTTAATTCTGTTATATCTTTCACAGGTCTCCATGTTTTATCTAGTTAAATTTATCAGTTTTTACTTTGTGATTTCTTCCATTGCTCTTACTCTATAAAGTCATCCTGCATGCATATGTTAAATGCAAATGTTGGCTAGATTTTCTATTGAATTTTTATGGTAATCACTTCATTATGTTTCTTTATTATCCTCCCCAAATGTATGCATCCTTAAACACAATTTAGTTTTGCTTATTTTTTTAATTATGAAATTTATTTTACAGAAAAGCTGCAAGTATAGTAAAAAGAAGTCCCACACATCCCTTACCCAGAATCTCCAATGTTAACATTTGCTTACCATTCTCTTTAGATAAAATTTTTTCCGAATCATTTTACATTGGAGACATGACGAACCTTTTATTTCTAAATGTATATTTCCTAAAAATAAGGACATTCTTTTATATTATCTTAGCACAATTATCAAAACCAAGAAATTAACATTTTACAATATTACCTAGTCCACAGATTAGCCAATTATCTTAATAATGGCCTTCAAAGCAAAAGGAAGAGGTTTTCCTCTTCCAGAATCCGTAAGTGATCTGTCTCCTCAGTCTCTTTCAATCTGGAACAATTCCTTAGTCTTTCTGTCTTTCATGACCATGGCATCTTTGAAGAGCGCAGGTCGGCTATCCAGTAGTATGTTCCTTAATTTGGGTTTCTTCACGATTAAATTCATGTTTGCATTTTGGAAAGGAATACCACATAACTGATGTCAAGTGCTGTTATATCCTTCACAGTGCATCAGGAAGCACATGATGTCAATTTGTCCCAGTACTGGAGACATTATCTTTGATTACTTAGTTCAAATGTACCTGCCAGATCTCTCCATTGTAAAGTCATCATTTTTTCCCCAGGTTTAATAAGTATTGAGAAAGAAAAACCTTTTATCGGAGGAATGCAAGCCCCTTTAAATTATCAGGTCCAGAAGGTCATTTAAACCGTAACAGCACTCATGTCTCACTCCCCCTTGAGCTAAATAATTACCTCTGGAAGCCACTTGCTATGAGGGCTCTAGACTAACCAACGCCAAGTAGCCATATAATGTCATACACCCTATATAATTCAACAGTGTATAGCCAATCATTAACCAATGTTCTTTGTGTAAACCAATGAGAATTTCTGACAAATAACTTTTGTAACAGCTCCCCTCTTCTGATTCGTCCTTTATTTCTTTAAAAACTTGAGCCTCTCTTTGGTTCTTCAGAGCACTCCCTAAGGCAATTGGGAAATGTGTCCCAGGCTATAGTCCTCAACCTTTGCACTTGAATAAACTCTCTTTATACTAGATTCTATTCTTTTTGATTATTTTATATTGACAGTATCTTGCACGGAGATATTTTGAGACTACTTTCTACATGTTTATGGCTTCCTTTATGACTTCCTATTTACTCATTGTTTTACAAATTATTCCCAGTTGGTTGTTTGTTCACTGGATGAACTTTAGAATTATTTCCCAAAAAGAAAAAAAAATCCCAACAATGTTTTCATTCCAATTGTTCTAAATTTTATTTGTGAAGCCTCTTTAAAGCAAAGCATTCCCAAAGACGGTATCAATCCAACAAGCAATCTTGCCAAGAGGGAAAAATTAACCAAAGCCCTCACCCATACACACATACACAAAAAGTACATTCTTTACCTTTTCCAGAATATTCCTAAAAAAAACAAGTAGCTGACCAAGGGAGTAGAATGGGCAAGGTTGTTTGAATATTCCGTGAACTGATAGCTTTTTAGGTATGTCATCCATTCCAGTGTACCACCTATAACACAAACACTACTCATCTATTATTTAGTTCAATCTAGGACTCAATGATAGTGATCCATTTGCAATGACACTCTATTGTCTGGTTGTCCTGGTGACTGGAGGCAGTTGACTGAGGTTTGGAATGTAGCCATTGACCAATGAATGGAGAGAGAGAAGCCCAAACGTGAAACATGCCTCTGAAGTAAATCTAACGTGTATCATATTCTACATAAACCAGGAGGTAGAAAAGAAACATTTAGTTTTCTTTCAATATCTGTGAATATATGAGTGGCTCACAGGTTAATAAGAGAAAAAAGAATACTCAGGCAAAGCTCTTCTAAGTAAAACTAAGATTTGCAGTAGGGGCAAGCTTTAAGTAGGTTTCAAAAATAGATTATCCAATGAGGGGATAATTTGAGCATCAGTATGAATAACTAAAACTGACTGAAACACATCAAATAAATAAGTCCATAGTGATATTTTCTTTAAAGAAAAAAAAAAACCTTATTGGTTACTATTGGAAACGTTATGGAACTAACTATTTTGAGAAGTTAAATATTGAGGACTCTGATTTTTGTTTATATGCACTGGATCTGCTGATATATTTAAGTAGTGGCTTTAATGTACTTTAAAAAAACAACAATAAAACTATCACTTCTTAATGTAAATAACTTTTATTTATGAAAATAGTTATATTTCCTAAAACAAAAGAATTAGTGAAGAGTAAACTGTTTTAATTTTTGCAAATTTCATTAATGCCTGGTTAAATAGAAGACAGCTGATTTCTCATTGCTTCTGTTACATAGCTTCTGGAAAGCTACACTGTACATCCATGAAAATAGAAGTAAAAAATAGCAAATTGAGTCTTACTATTACTAAAAAAAATGTTTTTCCTTACAGAATCTCTCAAAAGGTCTCAAAGATTCCCACAGGTCCCAGTCTGAACTTGGAAAACCGCTAAGTTAAAATACTACCATTTAATGGATGTAGTCATTGAGCAACAGTGGCTAACATAACCCCTCCCCTGAAAAAATAAAGTGTCTCTTGAGAAAAGAACACACCATACAATCCATGAACAGTGGATCTTTCCCCTCTTCCCCAAATTAAGCCTGAATCTTAAGAAGCTATTTTATCCAACTACCAGGTTACAGGCAACTGAGAGGACAGAAGAACACTGACACTACATGGATGGAATCCACAAAACCCAGACAGTGAGAAACTACTGAACACATGACTGGATCAGGAGAAGGGGAAGGGGAGAATGAGAATGAATGGCCAGAAGGGAAGTGTATAGAATAAAAAGTGACTTAAAGGGTGAGCAGAGTAGGTTCCTTCCAGTAATGGTAGAAAGGCTCATATTAAAACCCAAATCTCCAGCAGTAATAACTATAATCTCTGGACAAAACATAAAAGACACTAGACAGCAACCACAAACAAACTGGAGAAGCTCTTCTACAAAAGAAACAGGTATTTGCTGTTCTTTTAAAGAAGCAGCTCCCCCACCCTATCCTTGCCAACACCTGCAGGGCTGCTAAAACTCAAATAGAAATCCACAAATCTCAGAAGTTTAAAGTGCAAGAAGAAGAGTTTGCCACAACTACAGCAACTGGAAAGTGGGGGTAAATCCCAGATAGCCAGAGAATAGATGCCACAAAACTTGCATATCAGCTTTGCCCAAATCTGTGGCTCACTCCTGATCTATGCATGTGTGGGGCTGACTCTGAACAGTTCAATTAGAGACCAAAAGAACTACGCAGAGATTTTAACAGGCACTCTTTATGGGGGAAGCAGTTTGCCAAACTAAAAAAAATGAACAAAATGAACAAACAAAACCAATACTTCTCGGAAGAACAAAACAGAATCCAGAGGATCTATAACCTACCCTTTTCCAGTGTTCAGGATACAATCCAAAATCACTAGATATACAAAGAAAAGGGAAAGTGTGACCCAGTGGCCACAGATTTGAGATGATAAAGATTTTGCAATTCAGCAGACAATAATTTAAAGCAACTAATGTACCAATATTTTTTCCAATAAAAGATACACCAAGTATGCCTTCCTCTCCTGGCTCCCCCTCCACCTCTTTCACCTAACATAAAAGAAAACATGTTTACAATAAGTAACAATGCACAAAAATATCAGCAGAGAAATAGAAAATACAGAAATAACAGAAAAATACAGTAGAAACAATAGGAAAAAATATAAATTCTAGAACTGCGGAAGACAGTATCTGAAATAAAAAATTAGAGCTTGGAGATAACAGAAGAGTCAGCCGGGGATAAACAGAAACGATCCAATATAAAGAAAGGGAAGATTGAGGAAAAAAACTTAACAGAGCAGCAGGAAGCTGTGAGACAGTATAGTATCAACATGCCTAAAATACATGCGAATGGACTCTCAGAAGGAGAGCTCAGAAAGAATGAAGCAGAAAAAAGATGTGAAGGAAAAACGGCTGCAATTTTGCAAATGAAAATGGAATTTGTGAATGACAAATTTATAGATTCAAAAAGATCAGCAACCACAAGAAACATAAATACATACAACACACAAAAAGTATATCCAGGCCGAGCGTGGTGGCTCACGCCTGTAATCCTAGCTCTCTGGGAGGCCGAGGCAGGCGGATTGTTTGAGCTCAGGAGTTGGAGACCGCCTGAGCAAGAGCAAGACCCCGTCTCTACTAAAAATAGAAAGAAATTAATTGGACAACTAAAAATATATAGAAAAAATTAGCCGGGCATGGTGGTGCATGCCTGTGGTCCCAGCTACTCAGGAGGCTGAGGCAGGAGGATTGCTTGAGCCCACGAGTTTGAGGTTGCTGTGAGCTAGGCTAACGCCACGGCAGTCACTCTAGGGCAAAAGAGTGAGACTCTGTCTCAAAAAAAAAAAAAAAAAAGCATATCCAGGTACATCGCAGTCACACTCTGGAAAACAAAAAGCGAGCCTCAAATTGGCCTATCACTACAGAGAAACAACAGTATGAAGTAAATCTCAAGAAAAAGACTATTACCAAAGATAGACTGCATAATGACAGAATGACACTTTTATCAACAAGACACAATAATTACAAATATGTTGGCACCTAACAATAGAGTTACAAAATACATGAAGCCAAAAATGACATATTTAGAAAAAAATATACAAATCCTCTACCAGTTGTCTAATTGTTCTAGCGGCAATTGCCTAACTACACAAAATCAGTAAAGCAGCCCTACAAGATCTGATCACCACTAGCAATCAGAGCTATAACAGACATTTAGAGAACACTACATCCAACAACTTCAGAAAATATCCTCCTTTCTAGTGCATACAGTACGCTCACCAAGACAGACCATGTGCTGGACCATAAAAGGGGTCTCAATAAAAAAGAAGGCATTGAAAGTATATAGAAAATGTTCACTGATGACAGGATTAAATCAGAAATCAGTTATAGTACAGAACCTAGAAAAAACCCAAATATGTCAAAATTAAGCAACTACTTCTATATAACCAATGTGTTAAAGAAGACCCATAAGGATAATTAGAAAACATTATGAACTGAATGACAAAATACATCAAAATTTGTACAATACAGTTAAAGTAGAAATTAGAGAGAAGTTTCATCACTTTATAATGCTAATGGCTTGAACTACATGGGTCCACTTATTCGCAAATTTTTTCCAATAAAAGATACACCAAGTGTGCCTGCTTCTCCTGCCTCCCCCTCCACCTCTTCTGCCTCTGCCACCCCTGAGACAGCAAGACCAGCCCCTCCTCTTCCTCCTCAGCTTACTCAATGTGAAGACAATGAGGATAAAGATCTTTGACAATTCACTTCCATTTAATGACAGTAAATATATTTTCTCTTCCTTATAATTTTAATAACATTTTCTCTTCTTAGTTTTCTTCATTGTAAGATTACAGTATATAACACATATAACATACAAAATATATGTTAACTGACTGTTTATGTTATCAGTAAGACTCAGTCAACTGTAGGCTATTGGTAGTTTTTGGAAAATCAAAAGTTATACATGGATTTTCAATTGTGCAGGGATCGGCGCCCTGAACCCCCACATTGTTCAAGGGTAAAAACTGTATTATAAAAGCTGTCAAATTAATGACCTTAGGCTCCACCTTTAACAAGCTAAAAGAGGAAATAACCCAGAGTAAACAGAAAAAACGAAATAATAAAGAGCAAAATTATTATAGACCCCACACACACTAAAAGATTAAAACTGTTAATATTATGATATTATGAGTAACTTTATGCCAATAAATGTGATAACTTAGATGAAATAAATGGGCCAATTCCCTGAAAAATCAAATTTATTAAAACAAATATAAGAAACAGGTAATCTGAATAATCACTGTGGTCACTTTCGCTCTCTCCCCCAGTGACACCCAGATCCCACAGTGTGCTTTTCCATCTTCATCTCAATTTGGACAGCTGGTCGAAGGTTACAGAATCATCAACTCCTAGACAGGTTCTGCCACTTAGTGCCTGAAACTGCCAACAGGGGACGGGGGAAATGGAGCAGAGGGGCAGGGATGACCCTGCTTGATCTCCACGACTCACAAGATAGCTCAATCAAGCAGAAGTATAACAGGCAACAGGCCAAATCTGGCCCAGGGGTAGTAGGTTGTCAAGCTCTGACATAGAATATCTAAAGCAATCTATAAAAAAAAGAGAACTGGAGAATTTGTACTACCCGACTTCAGGACTTCCTACAAAGCTACGGTAATCAAAAGACAGTGTAGAATGGTATTGGCATAAGGACTGATGAATAACTATAAATGGAACTAGAGAGCCCAGAAATATACCCATACTTATATGGTCATTTCATTTTTGACAAAGTTTTCAAAGCAACATCAAGGAAAGAGAAGTTTCTAAAATGAAATCAGATCATTCTCATGATTTGGGAGTAGGCAGAGATTTTTTAAGCCAAAGAAGAAAAAACATTAATTATAAAACTAAAAATTATTAAATGATACTTTATCAAAATGACAAATTTCTGTCAAAAGATACCAACAAGAAAATAAACGAGAAAGCCAGACTGAGCGAAAACATTCACTAAAGGTGTATCTGACAGAGAAAAATGAACAAATTCTGATTTATTCATAGAAGAGTACTCAGTAATAAAAAAGAAAAAACTCCACACGCATCCACAGACTCAAAAGAAGTTTTATACAAATAATCGCATTCTTTATTATTTTATTTATATGAATATGAATAAAAAACACAACAACGCTTCTGGAAAAGGGAAGGACTGAATAGGAAGGAGTGTCAAGGAACTTTCTGGAATGACGGTTATGTGCTATATCTTCATAGGGCTTTGAGTTACCAAACCGGAAGCAATTATCCAAACTCATCTAAAGGTACACTTCAGATTCTTGGATTTCACTGTATGTAAATTAAACTTCAAAAAAATTGAACAAATATTGAATTCTAATTAATGGTAGATATACTGAAGTTTTTAGAGGTGATGTGAACTAATGCTTGAAACTTACTTTAAAATATAAGATGGATTGGTGAATGGATATACAGATATCTGCAAACATAGCATAATGTTTATTATACCTGTATAATTTTTCAGCTTTTATGTATATTTGGAATTTTTCATAATAAAATGTTAGGCAGGAGGAGAAGACAGGCAGATCTGGCCGTTAGGCTGTGGTTTTGAGCAGCCTCTGTCCAGGACCAGAGTCTTGCCATGACCATCCATGAGCACGAGTTCAGAGAGACAGTGCAGTAGGTAGCCCAACCAGGCTCCCTGCAGGCAGAGTAACTGCTGAACACTGCATTCGCACTACCAGGAGATCTTGCTTACCTGCATTAAGACCTATGGCATTATGCTACTGTAAGATGGCACAAAGTGGGACAAGTTCTCATACCAAAATATGACTGCTCACAGCCATCCCATCCTTGGAAATATACCAGCATCACAGACCAGCATGGGATCAGCCTTAGGGAAGTGGTGGAGTCCATGGTCCAGCAGGAGACTGGCAAAAAAACAATCCAAATCTCCAAGAAGTTCCTGTAGGCATGGCCTTTGGCTACTCCTACCCAAAGCTGATTCTGCCATGCAGGATGGCTTCAATTTCATGAAATAGAAGCAAGAAACCTTCAACATCATCACCAATTCCTCAAAAATCTATGGACCCTGAGAGCCTGTTTGAAATTTCTTCTTACCAGCTTGTAAAGCACCCTGCAACCAGATGGCATCTTCTGTTGTCAAGCTGAATGCCAATTACTGTCCTGACAGCTAAATAAGCTTCTTGCTCTGAAATAAGAACCTACCATCAATTTTCAGGAGCATGAGTGGCAGCTGATGCCAGAGCAACGGAAAACACTCAAGTGAAGGATTACGACTCAATGTGTACCAGGTGACACATGTGCTGCCTGAGTCTGCCTACAAGGCACTGCAAGTCACCTAAGCTGTTATTTCCTGGGGACTTAAGCTAGCAAGGCTCTAAGGTTTACACAGTATCCAGCCCCAGAGTAGCTCCCTGGTCTGAGGCCCCTGCTGTCCTGACACAAAGTTCTGTCTGGTTCTATCCCAGACCACCAAGAAGTTGCCTACTCCCGTTGCAGGTCTGACTGCGATCTAACTTCCAAGCCTTTACAACCATTACAGAGCTTTAATGCCCATATTAACCACTCATAATGTGTGGGCCTTACTTGGATCCTGATTCAAACATACTGTTAAGAGAAGGGGGGAAAGAAGAGAAATTTATGAAACATTAGGAAATTGAACACTGACCAGATGACTAGATTACTGCTCATTTTTGTAGACATGAAAATGGTACTGGGGTTATTTTTTTTAAGTCCTTGTATTTTTAGCAATAACATGAGCTGATGAGTTTACATATGAAACTGTATATCTTGAATCAGATTCAAAATAATAAAAAGACAGGGTCATGAGTTTATGGGAGTTGGCTATATTATTAATTACTTATGTAAACATATGAATATCTCCATAATAAAAAGTTTTTGTAGAGAACAAAAAAGCCTAGTAAATTTATATTTTTAATTAGATTCAAAGATTTTTTTAAAAGATAACACACTTAACAGCAAGAATGAAAAGCAAGTAAAGTTGAAAGAGAGTAAAGTTGAGAGAGAGGTAGCTAGAATGGCTGAGGCAAACAGCTAGAAGGAGATAAACACAGTGAGGTGACCTGGGATATCAACATAAAAAAACAAATAAACTCTCTAAGTAGTTAAACTTAACAACATCTAGCTTCTTCTATAATGTTCTGGGTTTTCAGCCATCATTTAAAAAGATCCACGTGTACAAAACAAAGATAACATTTTCTATTTCTTTTTTTGTTAATTAGTATAATCAGATATTTCTCTGAAAGCCTATAGTTAATATCAAAGAATGCACTGTAAATATTTTAAACATTACTATGTTACTACCGATTAGATTCAGCTAAAATTAAAAGAAAACTATGGTACAATGCCTTTCTTTCAAAATACTTAGAGGCCAGACTTTAAAATGTGTGTATTTCTTCATAAATATGCAGAAACTGAAGAAATATGCTTTTAAAGAATGCAATATTGTGCCTGAATATTTTAGTTAGATGGTTATAAACCTCAAATATCTCACTAGGAAGCTATTCTCTCCAATAATTACATTTTGTGGCTAAAAATGTTAAATGTTATTATTAGTGAATTATCTTTTCATAGTTATTAAAACCATCATACTGGGCCGGGCGCGGTGGCTCACACCTGTAATCGCAGCACTTCGGGAGGCCAAGGCGGGTGGATCGCTCAAGGTCAGGAATTCGAGACCAGCCTGAACAAGAGCGAAACTCCGTCTCTACTAAAAAACAGAAAGAAATGATCTGGACAATATATATATATAGAAAAAATTAGCCGGGCATGGTGGCGCATGCCTGTAGTCCCAGCTACTCGGGAGGCTGAGGCAGGAGGATCACTTGAGCCCAGGAGTTTGAGGTTGCTGTGAGTTAGGCTGACGCCACGGCACTCTAGCCTGGGCAACACAGTGAGACTCTGTCTCAAAAAAAAAAAAAAAATATGCCCTAACACCTGGGCAGGGTTTTGAAGGTTGAGCAGGAGTTCTTCAGGTTGACAGGGAAGTGACGTTGGGGAGGACAACCAGGGTACGTGGAGCATCTACAGAGACGTGGAGGCACATGGGGTGGATGAGACTGGTGCCCTCCAGGGCCCTTGTCCAGCCCTGCGAGCCAATCCTCAACTCTCACACAGAGAAATGGAAGTGCCTGGGCGTTGACGTTACCCCAACCTCCCACAAGGGTGACCCATTGTACACCAGCCAGTAGTCTCCCTCACTACAAGGTGGGACAAAGCCCAAGG
>CAUYSK010050777.1:0-17186 GCA_963575035.1 Avahi laniger | reverse complement strand
TGCATGGCTGGATACTTTCCAGACAGACCTCATATTCCCGAATCGCTTGCCTTCACCCCTCTGCACCCAGCTCCTTGCCAAAACTTCTCCTCCCCATGTGTTGCCACTTCTCACCAGACACCTTCTCTGTCCCCTGGGCTGATACTTGATCTGGCTTCCTCCAGCCTTGACTTCACGTCTGGATTATGGAGTTTGTCACACCCCCAGGTATGATGCTATTGTGACAGCTTTCTGCAGACACTCATCTTGTCCTCCTCCTGCCTTCTACCCTGTCTCCCTCCCCTCCACCTTTCCTGATACCCACAGCTTTGTCCACAGACTTACTTCCCCTACCACGCCTGTAAAAATACTACCTGCCCTCCAAGAGTAGCTTCAAATGCTCCCTCCTTCTTTGGTGACACCTGATCCACCACCTGATCCACAACCCATACATGAGGGAGAGGGTGCTTAATGCTCGTGGGCCAATCGTCAACCAATTTGGATGGGACTTGTTGGGAAAACGCCCAGCCTTCCTGGCTGCTAGAGGGACAATTTGTGAAGCATGCTACACAGGGCTTCTCAGAAGGTCCCTCCTGGGGTTAAGTCCCACTTGCCCCCAGAAGTACCTGCTTTTGGCTTTTCTCCCTCCCCTGACTTACTTCTGCCACGTCCTTACTTGTGCTTTCTGGGATCGCTCTCCAGAACTGCATGCACTCAAGTCCTGCTTGTGAGGAAACTACTGTCACTCGTGTTTCTGAAGAAATGACTTTCTAGCCCCTTAGTCTAACAAAGTCCTAAATGCATGACATAGCTTCCCTGTGGTCTAACAGCACCAGCTTGCTAGCTCCAGATATGTCAACGATGGGGGAGGGAAGAGGGAGGAGACCTTGGGTTTTTGACAGAGACAAAGAAAAGGGGTTGGGGGCACATGTGAGTTTATCCTAGGTTTGTCTCTATCCTTACAGAAATTGCCCCCAAGGAAATGGTTGCAGTGACCCATAATTTTACAACAAAGGCCTACTCTCACTCTCAGATGTGATCAAACACTTGGACTTCTGTAAGGAAGTATCTCTACCTTATGGAGATCATCATGCTATGAAGACACAAAAGACTCACTGGTTTGTGGCTCAGTTTTCTTGGTGGCTTTATAAGTTCATCAAAGAAGCTGTCATGTGCTCACCAAAGCCTGTTCCTTCTTCTCACTGAGCACATAACTACTTTGCATTAGGTGTGATCATGACTGAACTTCCAGACAGTGGAATGTGAACAGATGTCCACTACTTCCAGTCCTGGCCATTGAAAACCTCCTAGGGATTATCCTCCGTGTCTTTACAGACCCACTGCAGGGAAGCAAAGGACTCCATGGCCCAAGGGCACAGCAGAACACAAGGTGACAGAAGCCTGAGACCTGAATCACCATGAGGAAGATGCCTGCACTGGACTGACTGTGAGAAGAAACAACTTCATTGGATCAAGTTACTGGAATTCCAGGGTTTGTGATACCTCCTGCTGTTGCATCAACCAATAAAAAACTTGGTACCTAGAAGAGAAATGCTGCCGTAACAAACACCCAAAATAACGTGGCATTGGCTTAGCCGTTGGGTGGTAATTGGTAAGAAACCTGATATGAGAAGCTGGAAGAGGAAACCTGTTCTACAAAGTGGCAAGACATGTCATAACATGTTTCGTTCCATGGCAGATAGCGTGCCCACTAAGCCTGCAGTTCTGGGGAAAGTGGTTGGAAAGAGTCAGAGTAATAGGATGTGTTGATTTTTCCCAGGACAGGGAGCAGGGTGAAGTGAGTGAGGCACCTGGACACAAAAGCAAGGAGGCAGTTACTTGCACAACCTGGGTCTTGACAAGGAATTGTGAGACAGAGAGGAAATTACAGGAAAGATTGACAGGTTTGCAAGCAGAAGTGAAAGAGTCTAAGCAGGGTCCAGTAACACAGGGCCTCAAGGGTTATAAAGGCCTACAACTTCTGGACCCCAAAAAGTAACAAAATATTATTTGAAAGACAAGGCCCTTTATGACTCAGGCCTATCAGCAAAGATCTGTTTAAGGATGTGAACTTCCCGTCTAGTCTGTTCAGGCTGCTATAACAAATTACCATAGACCAGGTGGCTTATAAACAACAGAAATTTATTTCTCACAGCTCTGGAGGCTGGCAGTTCAAGATCAGAGTGCCAACATGGCTGGGTTCTGGTGAGGCTCTCTTCTGTAGACTACCGTCTGTCTTCTCACTGTGTCCTCATGGCAGAAGGCGGGTGAGAGAGCTCTGCAGGGCCTCTTTCATAAGGGCACTAATCCCATTCATGACAGCTCATGACCTAATCACCCCAAGGCCCAACCTCCTAATCCCATCGCCTTTGGGTTAGCATTTCAACACAAGAATTTTAAGAGACACATTCAGTCCACACCCTCCATGCCTATCATTTCAGACAGTCTCAAGGTAGCTACTCTTAAGACAGAGAGAAAAACATGAGTGAGAAAGCAAATAAGTGAAACTCGAAAATTATGTCTTGGAAATTCGAGCGTGATCATTTGCTCATGGAACTGATGGAAAGCAAAGATTAGAAGTTTTCTAAGTTTCTGGGGAAACCAACCCTTGAGACCCTAAACTTACGCAAGCAGAAAGTGGGATTCAAAAGCTGTGCACCCCTCAAAGAGCAGGGGCTCCCCAACGCTCACTTCCTGGGCTCATGGGTGGCTGTGGAGGATAATGGTCAAGGAAGAACCTCCCAGAGAGCAGATGGGAACTGCAGGGAGCTCCTCCCAGAGAGCCAGATCACAGTGCCATAAGAAGGGTGCAGCCAGGGAACTCACTCCTACTCCTACAGGGAGACACACGATGCCTTCTCATCTGGACTTCACCTTGCCACAGATCAGCATTGCGGTGTGTCCCCCATTCCTCCCTCATCCAAACAGGCATGTACATCACTGCATCGCGTTCCTGCCCATCACTTTACATGAGTACAAATGGCCAGGGAAGGCAGTTTGTTCTCTCTGCTCAGCAGTCAGTGGACAATGAGAAAAATACCCCGTCCTGATGGAAAAGGCCACACATCACTCAGAAATCCTGGGTTTTTAGCTGAATGCAGTAACCGGAAGGGATATACGGTTGTCTCTTTTGGGGAAGGACTGAGTGTGTGGTCTGTGTGGGAAGAGGGTTAGGTAAGTGAGGTTACTGGTAGCCAGAAGAGTGGACTATGGCAGCGTCTGTGATGTGTTCACCAAATCCATCTCCTCTTTCACCTGGAGATACAGCTAGACTGTGCTTCCTAACAACACTTGCGGTTAGGTGTGTGTGGCCATGTGTCTGAGTTCTGGCAGATGCATGAGGACAGACGTGCACTGCTTCCAGGCCTTGCCCACTCAAAGCCTCTGACAGACAACCCTCCAGTTTTCTTCTCCATCTGCCTGGAAGGGAAGGACTTCGGGGCTCTAGGATATAGGAAAGCTACAAGATGTAACGAGTCTGGGTCCCTGAGCACCTGCTAAATATCTTCAAATTAATTATATGGGAGCAAGAAATAGCCATCATTGGATTAAGCCAATAGCATTTTGGGGTTTCTTTGTTACAGCAACTATCATTGCCCTCAAACAACTTACCTTACAGGTATGTTGTCAGGATTAAGTGAGTTAATATCTGAAAAATGGTGCAGGGCACATAACTGTTATATAAGTGTTGACTGCTATTATTTGCTTGAGAAAAGACAAAAATCTATCGTGACTATGGCTTGGCAGAAAGCAGCAGCAGCAGCAGTTGAAATTGGCATCAACTCAGGGTAGTATTCCCAGCTTTAATTTGAAAAATCTTATCGTCTATAAGAGCCAGTCTCTAATCCTGGAGCACACTCTAGCATTTATAATATCTATTCTAATCATCTCGCAAATTCCATTTCTTTAGTGCCATGTAGATATGAAAGCCAAAAACTATTTGCTTTAGAATTCCTTATACAAACCTAGGACAATGCGTGTTATACAAATGTCCAGGTAACTTTAAGAGTTTAGATACATAGAACTAAAAGACTAAGGAAGACTTCCGCATGATAGCCTGACCACCACTGCAGAAAATGGCCAATCTCTATCCAGTCAAGACCATAGCTGCAGAACTGGCAGAGTCTGATCTCCTACTGATCTGAGATTTAAAACAGAAAAAAAAGAGAAAAGAAAAGAAAAGGTGAGACATGAGGCATGCCATAATTTCTTGGACTACATTCTAAAAGGAAAGTCAATTATTGACACATTTCACTTGCACCTTGAAACAGGTTTTTAAAGTAAACCTGGTTATTGCATACCAGAATCTGTAGCTTTGTGATGTTTTGAGAAGTTTCATTTCAGTTTGACAAATACTTATTAAAGGCCTACTATGTACGTGGCCTTTTTGCATATTCAGTTCTAACATATATCATGATAATTAGAGAATGCATTATTTTTAATACACGATGGGCTCACTAGTGTCATAAGCAATGCTGTACCATGTGAATGATAACAAAGGAAACTATTACAGAAGAAAGACACCACTGACATGAGAAACAAGAACAGTGCTGAAGTCCTATTCTTTTTATTAATCAATGACAGAGTTTGAAGTGGAAAAGTTGTTCTTGGTGGGGTGTTTTTGTTTTTGTTTTTGTTTTGAGACACGGTCTTACTCTGTTGCCCCAGCTAGAGTGCAGTGGCATCATCATAGCTCACTGCAACCTCAAACTCCTAGGCTCAAGCGATCCTCCTGCCTTAGCCTCCTGAGTAGCTGGGACTACAGGCACGCACCACCACGCTGGGCTAATTTTTTAGCTGGCTAAAAGATTTCAACAATTCAAAGATTTAAGCCAAGGTGCTGGCTTAAAGATTTCAACACTAGGAAAGGATAAGCTTGTTGTCAGCATCCCAAGTCTTCTGGAGGTCTTTGGACAACCTCTCCCAACTTACCCAGCAATCACCACTGATCTGGCTCATTTACCTCCTTCTCCAGCTGGGATTCCAAGGTCAGTGATGGCCATCACTGTAGAATGTCATGACCCCTTGACTTCCTAATATGCCTCCCTTCCCAATTCAAGGTCCTGGTTAACTGTAAAGTCGCTCATTGTACTCTGCTCCTGTCTAAGTTTCAGAAATAAAAATGATCTAGTCCTTTGCAACATAATTGAATGATAAAAAATTTTAGCCATATTATATAAAGAACTCCTATTAACCAATAAGACATTACAAATACTTCAAAAAATATGCAAAAGACACAAATAAACAATTCACAAAATAATAATTAGCCAATAAACATTTGAAAAACTTGACCTTACCAGAAACCACATTAATATGTTAAAACAACAAACATCATTTTTCTCTTAACAAAAGGAAAAAATTTAGAAGAGCTAAATATAGAGTTCTATGAGGGAGCTCAAAAATGGGCACTTTTGTACACTGCTGGGAGGAATATAAATGAGCACAGTTTCTAGAGCTCATGTGGCTTTATAAAGCAAGTAAATTTAAACTGCATATGGCTTTGACACAACATTTCCTCTTCTCAGAATTTTTTCCTAGAAATAATCATGGATATGAGAACACTTTAGTTAGAAAGAGGGTCATTGCAGAGTTGTTTATCATGGTGAAAATTTGGAAATAAACTAGATGTTCAACAATATAAGATCAGTTAAATAAACGATGTCATGTCATTTTATAGATTACCATGCAACCACTCAAAATAATGTTATAAAAGGATATTTAGTGAGCAGGAAAATGTTGCCGAGAAATGATTCTTTGTGTGCCCCCAAATTCACACATTGAAGCCCTAATCAACAATGCGATGGTCTGGGGAGGTAACTGGGTCATGAGGATGGAGCCATCATGAATGGGATTAGTGCCCTTGCAAAGAAATATGAGAGAGATGGTATTTCCCTGCACCAGGAAAAGATAAGGCAAGGAGGCTGCCATTTGCAAACAAGGAAGAGAACTGAAGAGAACAGAGAGAGGTTGGAAGGAAGGAAGGTGGTTGGACTTCTTGGATTTTACAAGACGGAACTACAGAGCTATTCAGCTGCATATACGTGCACTGTTCTTCAAGACAATGGAAGAGTGACCCTGAAGGTGACTCGGAGGTCATCAAGACTGCCTCCTTGATTTCAAAAAAGGGGACATCGCCTCGGTTTCAACAGGCCAGATGGCCTCCACCCAAAGCCATGAGTGTGGGGCCACTGAGACTTTAGAGTTGTTTGGTACGACAGCATATTCTAAGTAATGAGATTTAGACCGAGGAAAGAATATTCATCTCGTGTTTTTTTTCCCTTTCAAAGTATAATTTATCCTCACTAAATACTTTCTCAACCTATTATAATTTGGTTTCCACCCTTACCCTCTACTGAAAATGCTTGTGTTAAGGGTGACAGAGAGAGAGAACCAACTATAACATATACCAGTTCCAAAGCCACCTCCTCTGTAAAAACTTCACTGACTCCCTCAGGAAGGGTAGTTGTTCTCACATCTATGGTTCCATGCCACTAATTTTATTTCATTTCATTTTATTTTATTTATTTTTGAGACAGAGTCTCATTCTGTTGCCCAGGCTAGAATGCCATGGCATCAGCCTAGCTCACAGCAACCTCAAACTCCTGGGCTCAAGTTATCCTCCTGCCTCAGCCTCCCGAGTATACCACCCTCTACCCCTAGCTAATTTTTCTATTTTAGGTTGGCCGGCTAGTTTTTTTTTTAGTTTTAGTAGAGATGGGGGGTCTCACTCTTGCTCAGGCTGGTCTTGAACTCCTGACTTCAACCTATCCTCCCACCTCAGTCTCCCAGAGTGCTGGGATTATAGGCATGAGCCACCACATCTGGCCCCATGTAGTACTAATTTTGTATTACATTATATTAAACAAGGCCAGGGACCATATGCGTGGCGTGAATGGATTCCACACAGTATGAGAGTCATTTCTTTGCCGATGCTGTCAACCTACACACCTCTAAGCTGTGGGGGCTCCTTCAGGACAAGCAGGGTCTTCCATTTCTTTATAACACTCTGACCACGAACACCTAACTTGCCTAGCTTGCTGCTTGTTCCAGATACTCCCAAAAAGTGTCACCGACAGACACACCCACTCACTCACTTCCTTATGAAGCACACATTTAACACATGGTCACCTTCAAGTGAAGTTCTGTTTCAAGGTTTAGCCAGATTCCTTCCAGAACTTTAGTGCTGCCGCTACTGACAATCCTCAGGGGAAGGAAAGCAAAGGAAGTTGTGTTGGTTCTTTTGCTTGTTACAATGTTGTTTTTTTAAAAAGATACCACCCACCAAGGAGTGTAGGACAAGACCACGTTAATTGACCTTAGGAACAGTCAGCAACCACAGTGAAATTCTTTGTTTTTCAAAGCTGAATCCTTAAAGCTGCTGTTCATTTATTCACAAATTATTGAGCACTTACTATGTGCCAGGCACTGGGTTAGATGCTGAGGCTACACCACTGAACAAAATAGACACTATCCCTGCTCTCATTAATTTTCTATAGCTGCTGAACCACTAAGAACCACAAACTGGGTGGCTTAAAAAGACAGAAATGAGCCATCTCACAGCTCTGGAGACTGGACGTCCAAAATTAAGGTGTTGGCGGCACCATGCTCCTTCGGAAAGCTACAGGGGAATCCTTCCTTGCCTCTTCCTAACTTCTGGTGATGTTCTTCGGCTTGCAGCTGCGTAACTCCAATCACTATCTTTGTCATTGTGTGGTCTTCTCCCTCTGTGTCTGTTTTCACGTGGCCATCTTACCAGGACACCAGGCACTTGGGGTCAGGGGCCCACTCCACTCCAGTATGATCTCATCTTAACTAATGACATCTGCCACGGCCCTATTTCCAAATAAGGTCACATTCTGAGGTACTAAGGGTTAGGACTTTAACATATCTTTTTTTTTTTTTTTTTTTGAGGGGGCAGAGGGAGACACAATTCAACACGTAACACTGCTCTTATGGAGCTTTTAGCCTAGGAAGGAGCCATACTTTAGATGCATCGTTACACAATGAAGACGAAAATGCCGTTGGTAGTACCTGCTCTGACAGTAACAAGAACACTAAGAAATCATGATGGGAGAAGCTAAACCAAGGTTGAAGGAGGTGGCCAGGAACATTCTCTCTGCAGAAGTGACACTTCGGCTGATGCCTGGAGCATCCCCGGGCAGCAGAGTGACACCTAAGGGGGCCCCCAGGCTGGGAGGAATTTGACAGAGGCATGTAAAAGACCCTCTGCACAGGGCCTTAGAAAACCTGAGAAGACATAGAGTCTTTCTTATGTCATTTCAGTAATCCGAATGGTCCTAAACAACTATGTTCGAGAGGAAAATTCAGTGACTCCACTGAATCTATCAATGAAGAAAGAGCTGTCTCATTATCAGGGTCTCCTACTATTTAAGTCGTTGTTTTGTTTCGTTTTTTCAAGGACCCTGTTGAGTAAGCCAAATTTCATTTATATTCTTGTCCCTTTGGGATCTGGCCAAGGCTGCCAGATTTCTGGATCAGCAAAAACCGACTGAGTGCACGATTTCAGTTAGCAGCTGCTGGGATCCTTGTGAGTGTTCAGCATGACGCTGTTTAGTGAATGAGCTTCTGAAAGTACGCTTTTATATCCACCCACCCCCTCCTCCCAGAAAAGTCTCCAAAACGCAGCTATTCTAAAGGGAGTTGAGACTTCCTAAGGCAGTAGACAAAGACTTGAGTGTTAGCTCCCCGGTCAAGTTCAGACTACCTCCGACAGCAACGGGGCCTCAGTACGCGGCACACATTTTCAGAGCCAGATGGAGAAAGGCAGTGGGTCCATCCCCCCAGCCCCGGAAAGCTGTGCTGTGGCTGGGTGGGGTGGGAAGTGACCCTCCCTCTTCAGAGACAATGTGTCCCATCCTATGCCAGATAGTGGCACATCAGAGCTCAGCCTCCCAACTTCACCCACTGGCCTCCTCCGTTTCCCATGTCATCCGAGGTCAGAGAGACCCAAGCCAACAGAGGTGACTCCGCAGCCTCGCAGGAAGCTAGAGCTGTGAGAAGGAGGATGTGCCGCCCCGCACATCCCCAAGGAGCTGTTTGTGGACAGGGCCAGGACTGCTTCCGGGCCAGTGTCCAGCTCCACCGCTGAGGGCCAGGTGGTGTTGGAGTCGGCCAACTCTCCCTCGTCCATCACATTTTCCAGGAAGGGGTGGCTAGGGACCGGTGGTAGGTGGGGACATTGTCGGCAATGAATGTTGGTGTTTTTGAGCAGGAGCCAGCGTATTGTGTGTTTCAGGGGGTCTGGCAGACTGCCCCCGCCAAGGGAGACATACACAACAAGCTGCCATCCCAGCCTGCGGCAGATTGGTTTGAATTTTGCAGGGTAGGATGGGTGCGGGTGTGGTTCTTATCGTGAGGGCCAAGTCTTTTCTTTCTCCTTCACATCTTTAAGCAAATGAAACAAAGCAGCGGACTGACAGGCTTGACGCGGGCAGTTATGACCATTCTTGCCCATCATTTCCAGCGATTAGACGTCGACAGAGCCCTCTTTCCTTTGTACCGTCCACTATTTGAGTTCAGGGCTTACCTGAGGCAAGTGGGCATTAATCACGGTTGCCTCGCCTACCGCCAGGTGCACATAATCCCACCTTGTTGATTTCCGAATTATAAAAGACCTCCCCACTGTGGTCTGACTCCTTCCTCACAGAGCGCTCGTTGGCCTGAGAAAGCCCAGCAGAACCAAGGCAGGAGGAAATGTCCGAATCCAGAATGGCCAACTCTGAGCAATTCTCTGGGAAGTTTTCTACCAGAACTGGGTCCTGCTAGCACAGGGCTCCTCTTTCAGCCCCTTTCACGGCCCCATCTGATTCCAGCTTGTTTCCACTGGGAAAGTTCAATGCCGCAGGCTGTCTCCCACCTGGCGGAGACTGCAGGGGCTACTGCTGCCACCAGCAGGGTATCGACGAATAAAACCAGTCCCGTAGCCATTTGTTATAAATTCACAGTTTGCGGTATTTGAAGCTGCACAATCATTTGGGAGACCGAGTATTCCACAGAGGAAAAGGCTGATGGGACAGTGCATGTCCCAGAGACTGACCATTCGCAGAACTCACAGCTTGAGCAAAGTCTGGGATCTCACCAGCAGGAATTTCAGAGATTCCTTTGTAGGACTACGAGTTTTGGCAAATAAAAATTCAAGATGTTCCATTAAATTTGAATTCTGAATAAAGGATGAACACTTTTTTAGTATAATTATGTACCAAATATTGCATGGAAGGATAGACTTATGCTTAAAAAGTGTTTGTTCTTTCTTGCACATTGTTGATGAGAATGTACATTAGTATAACCATTTTGGAAAACGGGATGGAGGTCCCTCAAAAAATTAAAAAGAGAACTGCTATATTGCTATGTTTGAATAGGACCCCTCCAAAGTTTACGTTGAAACTTAATCCCATTGCGGTGGTATCAAGAAGTGGGACATTTTGGGATGTGATTAAGTCACAATCACTTAATGACTTATCCACCCTCATGGATGGGATTAGGGTCCTTATGAAAGGGCTTGAGGGTTTGCGCTCTTCTGCTCATTTGCCACGTGAGGACGCAGGGTTTGCCCCCTTTTGCCTTTCTGGTTCTACCACATGAGCACAGCAACAAGGCATGATCTTGGAAGCAGAGAGCAGCCCTCAGACACCTAATGCTGTAGCCTTGATCTTGGACCTCCCAGCCTCCAGAACTGTCAGAGAATAAGTTTCTGTTCTTTATAAATTACCCAGTCTCAGGTGTTTCATTGTAGCAGCTCAAATGGACTAAGACACATGTGATCCGGTAATCCCACTACTGGGCATATCTCCAAAGGAAATGAAATCAGTATGTCAAAGAGATATCTGCGCTCCCATGTTTATTGTAGCACTATTCACAATAGCCAAGAAATGGAATTAAACGAAGCATCCATCACAGATGGATGGATAAAGAGAATGTGGTATGTATATAATGGAATACTATTCAGCCTTTACAAAGAGGGAAATCGTGTCCTTTGTGACAACATGGATGAACATGGAGGACATTATGCTAAGTGAAGTAACCCAGGCGCGGAAAGACAATACCACATGTTCTCCCTTATATGTAGGATCTAAAAAAGCTAACCTCATTCAAACAGGGAGTAGAATGGTAGTTATCAGGGATTGGGTTTGGACGATGTTGGTCAAAAGACACAAAATTTCAGTTAGATAAGAGTAATAAATTGGAGAGATCTATTGTACAACACAGTGACTATCATTAATAACAATGTATTGTATATTCAAAAATCACCCAAAGAGTGGATTTTCAGTGTTCTTACCACAAAAAATAAGTATGTGAGGTAATGCATATATTAATTAGCTCAATTTAGCCCTTCCACAGTGCAAACATACTTATTTCAAAGCATCATGTTGTATACCATAAATATATACAATTTTTATTTGTCAATTAAAAATGAATTAATTTAATTTTTTTTGTTGAGACAGAGTCTCACTCTGTCACCCTGGGTAGAATGCAGTAGCATCATCATAGCTCAACTGCAACCTCCAACTCCTGGGCTCAAGCAATCCTCCTGCCTCAGCCTCCTGAGTAGCTGAGACTATAGGCATGCGCCAACCACACTGGCTGATTTTTTCTATTTTTAGTAGAGACGAGGTCTCACTCTTGCTCAGGCTGGTCTTGAACTCCTGAACTCAAGTGATCCTCCCACCTTGGCCTCCCAGAGTGCTAGGATTACATGCATGAGTCATCTCGCCAGCACTTGTTCTTTATTTAAAATTCAAATTTAACAAGGCATCCTGTATTTTCTCTGACTACCCTAGCCCAGGTGCAGAATGCCTCCAGAAGCTTCTCCTGAAGGCAGAAGTGAAAGGAAACCCTCTGTAAATGCTGGTTTCTTTATTCAGTAATTAGCCTTTAAACTCTTCTAGTGCCTGGTCGGCAGACTCAGAGCATTGTTCATTTATGCAGGGAACCTGAATGGCCAGTTGTCATCAACCCAGTCAAAGGGACTCTTCACAAAAAAGAAGTGTCCTTCCATAATAATTAAATCTGCAGGTAGTTTTATCCCAAGGCAAGCTGATGTGACGGGCACCCCAGCCCACACCTCTGCAGTGTTCAGAATACGTGGCCCCGTGGGCGGCTGGGCTGGTTCTCCCTTCTGTGTCTGCCGGCCTCTGCTGTGTGCTTTGCGGAGGGCAAACCCCACCAGCTCCTCCTGGGCGTTTCCTCATTCCTCCGTTCAGAGCAACTCCCTGTACCTGTTTGCCTGAGAATCCCGGCCAACGTTTGGTGGAAAAAGCAGTTTCATTTTTTTTTTTTTAATTGAGGTGAAATTCACATAACATAAAATTAACCATTTTAAAGTTTATGATTCAGTGGCACTTAGCACATTCACAGTACTGTGCGATTTCCACCTCTGTTCAGTCCCAAAGCATTCTCTGTACCCCCAAAGAAAAGCCTGTACCCGTTAAGCAATCTCTGGCAATTTGCTTTTGGTCTCCTCAAAAATGGAGAACTTCTCCCTGTGAGGGGAGGGAGAAATGCAAGAACAACTCTTGGGTCCAGTCAGTGAATGGGCTGGTCTCCCACTGATTTGTAAAGTTGAAGGCTGCGCCATGACAGGGCTCCAGAAAGGCGGGTGTGTGGAGGAAATGAGCCCCCGTGGGTCGGCAGAAGAGGGTGCACTTTGAGGCAGGGCTCACCAGGGAAACGTCAGAAGCCGCCAGATTGTGAACACAATGGGCAAGGGAGTCGCAGGCATGGGAGCGTGTCTTGGGAAGGGTGTGAGCCTGCTCACAGAGCACATTCTTGGGGACTAGGGTAAGAGAAAAGGCACCAAAAAGGCACACACAATCGGGTCTGAGCTTCCGGGTTCAGAGGGAGCAAAGGAATCACGTTGGGGAGGTGTCCGGTCTCCCCTTGGCCCAGGAGTACCTTGAGGCTTCCTGCTTCACAGGAGTTAGTTCCTTCTCAAAGGAACCCTTGACTCTCTGCTCTCTGGAGAGACCAACCCTCTTTGTTGTACATAAAATCTGGTGCAACTGCATTTTTGGAGACCGCTGCTACTTCCTCAGTGACTTGCTTGCAGCGATTTTCTTTCTCATCCAGCTAGTTCCAGCTTCCCTTATTCTTTTGTTGTCGACAGGGGTCCCCAGCTCACCACAAAGCTAGAAGTTTCCCAGCTTGGAACAGAGCTGTGGGAGTGGAGTCAGCATTGAGCTAATGCCCCCTTTTTGCAAAGGATGAAAGGGAAAGAACAAACCCAGAGGAAGACCTTCCTGGGACAGTTCGAGCTGCCGGGGCGGCACGGAGTTTAACAGCCCTTCATCGAACAAACGTTTGCTAAGTGCATGCTCGCACAAGGCACTGGGCTAGAAGGCGCAAGTGGTAACGGCTGACCCTTAAGTACCACATTCTAGGTTCCAGGCGCTGTTCTCAGGGGTTCACTTATATTCGATCACTGAAGGACGACAGCCCTGTGACTGTTTATGGGAAAATGGGCTTTTCCCACCACCTGCCTGAGGGTGGGGATGGGCCACAGTGGGATGGGTCTTGTGTCCAGGCCCCACCTGCCACCTCAACCATCAAGAGGAACTGAACCTCCCCCTCTGCTCTCTCTCAGATGGAGTAATCACAGCACACAAAGAAGTGGTAACGAGAGAGCAGAGAAGTGGAAAAACACAAATGTCTCTACCCCTCTGTACACCCTGGGCCTGCCCCACAAATATCTGCACCCTCTCTACATCTCCTCATTCCCCTGTGATCTGTAGGGCGGAAACAGCTGTCCACTCTGTCCAGCTTCATGGACACTTTGCTCAGGTATCAGAAAAAGTACAGTATTCAAATGGATGCCCTGGATAATATGTCTCTGGGCATCAGGCAGGAAGGTCTGAAGGTGAAAAACCCTAAAACGAGTGCACAAGGGACCCCGTTGACATTTCCAGGGATAGATCTGGAAGAATCACCCTGGCCCGGCCTGGAAGGGAACCATTCATCCTGAGTCCTGCCAATGTAATTATACTCTTTCCTAATAAAGATAGTTCGTTAAATAAATAACTTAGTGTAATTTGATTTTATGCCCTTATAAGATTTCTTTTTATACTAACAAATCCACAAATTAAGAAAAAGTCTTTATTGTGTCCTGCAGTGGGTATCAGAAAATATAGTGACCATGTTTTTCCTTCCAACTTAAGTAGAAGTGTTATCTCTGTAAACCACGTTCCATCTGAAATGGTGTTTTACTTTTAAATCTATTCTTGAAGGCCGCATACTCTCATCTTGTTTCCTATCTTGGATCAGGTTGTAGGTAGGTACTGTGTGAGTGCAGGTGTGCGTGCGTGTGTGTGTGTGTGTGTGTGTGTGTGTGTGTGTGTGAGTGAGAGAGAGAGAGAGAGAATGTTGAATCGAAGTCTTTCAAGGGAGGGTTTAAGAGCTACGTGCAAATGAGCTTCTGTCCCATGGCGGGCATTTAGAATCACAGTGCTTAGAAGAAGTGGGATAATGAGGTCTGCTGGCTGTGATATTGCTTCCCTGGGACACTTCAGGAAGGGTGAGGAGACTAATTGGCTCATCTGGCAAACAACTCAAGATGCGTCCAAAAGAAGGAGCCAGCTGCTGGCAGGAAGTGAATGGAAATGCACCTTAGTCCTAGCCCTTAGGCCATGGGTGCACAGATGGTGACAAGTGGAACCCTTAGGAAGAGGGCAAAGCCCTCATCCACCAAGAGGGGATCTAGGGGATGGCCATCACCTCCAGTGAACGGCCGCTACTTTCATTTTAAGATCATCCCAGGAGTTTGCCCACATCACAAACCTATTAGTGTGAGCTTAGTGGCTTTGGGGAGTTTCCAGGCAGCGTAACTGGGTAGGGCTAAGAGTGAGGCTTTAGGGGAAGCAATGGAGATGGAAGTGATTGGTTTAAGATACTGGACATGGGCATCCTCTAATCTGGGCTGACCTCATGTGTGATGCGCGTTGTACAGCACAGAACGCTAGGGGGCGCCATCGACACGCAAACGGCGTTTCCCAGACACCACCCGCGCTGCTCCCCTGCGGGTCTCGGCCGGCACAGCTGTCCGCGGCAAAATCCACTCCTGATTTCTTGGAAGTGGAGCCTCTAGTTCAACTTCATTCCACCAGCTTGGTGTGGTCCTTCTAGTCCCCATGCAGGAAGCATTACAAGGCCAGCAGCTGCTTCAGTAAGCCCTCATTTCTGCACGGGGCTACCCCATACTCCCCTAAGGTATAGGAATTCCTGAACATATCAATGGAAATGGAGTAAAACCTCTCAGATGCAGATTAACTTGGCTGGGGTGTAGGACGTAGGAAGAAGAGCAAAATGACTTAGTGTAAAGACTGAACATACTTAAAATGGCATGTCATTTCTTTAATTTAATCTAATTAATTCATTTATTTATTTTGAGGCAGAGTCTCGCTCTGTTGACCAAACTAAAGTGCTGTGGCTTCATCACAGCTCACTGCAACCTCAAACTCCTGAGCTCAAGTGATCCTCCTGACTCCAGAGTAGCTGGGACTATAGGTGCGCACCACCACTCCTGGCTAATTTTTTATATATATATCTATATGTATAGATATATATTTCGTAGAGTTGGGGTCTTGCTATGTTGCCCAGGCTAGTCTCGAACTCCTGGCCTCAAGTCATCCTCCCACCTCAGCCTCCCAAAGTGCTGAGCCACCTCACCCAGCTGATACGTAATTTCTTTATGCATGAATACATAGAGGGAATCAATCAGAACTATTAATATTATTGAAATTTTTTAAATCAAACCTCTAAATGGCTTAAATAATATGGAAAATTTACTATCTTGCTTAACAAGAAGTCCTGAGATAGGACAGGTACAAAGTCAGTCAATTCAACTCTCAACAATGTTAAGAAAGATTCAGGTTCTTTCCATTCTCACTGAGCAAAACAACTTTGACTCTCTGGCTACCTCCCCTCATGGTCACAAGATGATAGCAGCAGTTCCAGACATCCCACACAAGCCCCACGACATCCTTTGGATGTACAGTCTGTGTCTGTGCGTGTGTGTGTGCATGTGTGTGATCACAGAGGAAAATCTTTCCCAGAAGCACATCATATTAGAGTATAGCTTAAGCTACTAAAACAATAAAAGCTAAAAAATATGATTCAAACAAGAAAGACATTTGTTTTCTTCTCACGTACCAGTCCCATGTATGTAAGTCTTTCTGCCTTGCTGCTCTGCCCACTCCCTAGAGTCACGTGTGTACTCCAGGTTGGATCATCAATACCACCTCTCAGTCCGCAGAAAGAGGATAAGAAAGCAAAGAACGAGCAATCTCCTTATTAAAAACATGATTTGGAAATTAGATTCATCATTTTTTCTCACATCCCACCAGCCAAAACTTAGTCACGTGGCCACACCGTGCAGCCAGGGAGGCTGGGCATTGCATTGCGTAGCTGGGCACGTGCCTAGCCGACCCTGGAGGCATACTTCTGCTGACGAGAAAGGAAAAGTGAACAGGGGAGACAATTAACATTCTCTGCCACACTCCCCTAGTAGATCTCTGCTCATATCTCATCGGTCAGAATTACATAACATGATCGGACCTAAACCACTAACTGCATGGGGAATGAGATCACCATGACCAACCTGGACCAGGGTTCTCAACATCGGCACCATTAACATTTTGGACCAGATCACTTTTCGCCTTAGATCAACCAGGATTTTACCCTAGAGCAGGAATAGGATGTCCCTTTTCCTGAGTCACATTTGCAAAATAGGGACACAAATGAGAGCTATTCTAACAGGAGTGATAGGGGCAATGGCTTCTGGGCAGGCAACCAACAGTGTCAGCTACGTACAAGAAGAGAACGAATGTCGAATAACATGCTATCAAATGGAGGTCCTGTCAGACCATCTTCAATTTGTTTATTTATTCAACATATATGTATTAAAGGCATACCCGGTGCCAAACAGTTCTAGGTGTTATAGGCTCTGGAAATATAGTAGTGACTAAGCAGAGCGCAAAATCCTTGCCTGTATGGATCTTGCATTTTAGCATAGGGCTAGCTAACAGCTGAGAGTCAACTGTGGAGGTGGTAGAGGATAGTAGTGAAGCACAGGCATCGGAATTAAACACGCCTGGACCCAAATTCTGCTTCTGCTGCTTATTAAGTACGTGACTCTGGACAAGTTACTTTTAGCACTCTGAGTTCCATTTTTCTTATCCATTAAGTGAAGATAACAA
>CAUYSK010050776.1:0-22158 GCA_963575035.1 Avahi laniger | reverse complement strand
ATCATTTGGAGGACCCTATGTTTCATCCAAACCAGGACATTTTCAAAAGGAAAAAGTTATGTTATCACTAAAGCCAGAGTAACAGGAAAATAAACAAGTTGTGTCCTGGCAACTGAGCATGTGTGGTCACCGTACCTCTCTGCCCTTAGCTATCTGTTGCAAATACAAATCTTGTGTGACATTCCATGGCATCTTTGTGATTTGTCCCCTGGTTATTGATCCAGCTTCATTTTTCAGCCACTCTCCCACCAGTACTCCTTACCCTGACCACACATTACCCTCTCATGATTTCGTTCAGACTGCTTCACACAGCTCCTGTGCATTTTCTCCTCCTATTTGGCTGCTTGACAAATTTGTATTCATCCTTCAACGATCAGACCCAATAGTACCTGCTTATGGTTTGAATGAGTCCCCCAAAGTTCATGTGTTGCATATTTAATCCCCAAGGCAACAGTGTTGAGAAGTGGGATTTTAAAGGGATGATTAGGTCGCGAGGGCTCTGCCATCATGAATGAATTAATGCCATTATCACAGCAGTGACTGATTTACCGAGGCAGTGGGTTCCTGATGAAAGGATGAGTTCTGCCTCTTTCTCTCTCTCTCTTTTGCCATGTGATGCCTTCCACCAATTTGTGATGCAACAAGAAGGCCCTCACAAGATGAGGGCCCTTGATCTTGGACCCTCAGCCTCCAGAATTGTGAAGCAATACATTTCTATTCTTTATAAATTACCCAGTCTCAGGTATTCTGTTACAGCAGCACAAAATTAACTAAGACAGTACCTCTTCCCTGAAGCCCCCTCTGCCTCCTCCATGCCTTAGGGCTTCTAAAGCACACTCACCACTATGATGCTAGTGTTATAATCATTGATTGGCTTACAATCTTTTATCTCAAACTCTCGGGCAATGATGTGTTTCAAAAATTATTACTATTTTCTTTTGAATATTAGAAAGGTAATAAGGTACACATTATCTGGAATGACATCCAGTAATCAAACACATTGCTATATCTATAACGAAATAAATGAATTTAGACACACTAAGTGTGATCATTGAAGATCATAATAGTGTATGGTCTTAATTAATTAATTAATGCCAATTCTGGTAAGCTCTTGGTGCCAGACTGCTACAATTGAAAAAATAATTTCCACTTTTCAGAGGTTTTAGGGTTTTATAATAGTGGATAAAGGATTATGGAATTCATACTTATTTAGCCTCTCCAAACACTCCCATACTACCAATATACTCACTCCCTGATCCTTCAGACCAGGAACCAAATTTATTCACCTTTTTATTTTTAGTGCCTAGTATATATCACATGGCCAAAAAATATTTGTGGAGCTACTAAAAACATATTTTGGGAGTTATTTGAAAAGGAACTCAAATGTGTGTGGATTTCAAGGTGGTTGGATAACTAAAAGTTGGATATTTGGAGAGATTATGCAGAAACCCTCCTAATAGGAAGATGGTATAACATATTAATGGCTTGTGCTGTGAAATTGTTTAGACTTAGGCTCAAATGTCAACTCTCCCACTGTGTGACTTTAAGCAAGTTGTTTAGGTTTTAAGAGCCTCAGGAAAATAAGTGTAGTTGTACTTTCTCATAGGAACATTGGTGAGGTTTAAATAAGAAAATGTGTGCAAAGTATTTAGCACTGTAATTTGCACAATAAGTGTAACAGTTATCATTATCAACTATCTCTTTTTCTCTAAACAAGAATGCCTAGGGGAAAAGAAGCATAGGTATCAGGTATCGATAGAGTATTGACTGGTGATCCCAAAGAGTAGAAAGAAAGGGGGAAAATCATCTTGTGATGACATTTGATACTGAAATAAATGAATTTGTTTATAATAGAAACTAAAATTTTTTGGTGAATTTTAATGTTTCAGGAGGCTAAGAACCCTTCACTTTCTTATCCATTTTGTGCTCAGAACAACTGAAAGACAGACACAGTAGTCAGGAATTTAGCAATTATTAATAAAACACTAGGGAGTGTCAGCTTAGGTTTCTCAGAAAGTGGACTGGCTAACGTATCACCTGGATTAATTAGACTTGCCCACACAGTCACAGGCTTGGCTGGACTACCATGGGCCTTCCCCATGGGGGCCTGACCCTGTAAAATTTAAAATAAGATAAGCAGAGAATATTTGTTTCCTGAAGATGTCAAACGTAGGCCTCAAAGTAGGGGGAAATTGGCATATCATTTCTCAGGGATAGGGATGAGTCAAGATTTCATGATTATTACTATCTTGTAGCTCCTTCCATCCACAGACATAAAGCAAGGGGACAGGGAATTTCCCTCAGCAGCAAAAAGTGAAAGAATTTTATCTTGAAAAATAAAACTAAAATTATACAAACAAGCATATTGTATTTTTACATTACTTGCTATTGCAATTATGATTAATCATTAATAGTATTAAAAATAAAATCAAGTACTTAATGCTTAGGTTTTCATGACATAACTTTTTTCCAACAAGCTTTATGTAACAAAATAAAAAGAATCTGACTATCAAAAGATTGAGTGAGGATCTAAGAGAATTTATAAAAGTCATCAAAAAATTTTAAATGACATGTTTATAATTGTGATTCAACATTTAACCATGACATGAAGGATGCTGTAAGTCTGGATTTAATTCAAAGAAAAAGAGGTAGCCCCAGTCAAGGTGTTGAAATCAACATATACATTTCAGCAGTAACATTTTGGTTAGGGAGGAGATAGAAGTGGAGGCAAGAAATACTAATTAGTAGATTATAACAGCCATCCATGTGAGAGAATGTAGTGATTCTGAACCAGGGTTGCTGAAATGGGGAAAAAGATTCAGCATAAAATTGTAAAATCAAAGCTTTGGTGAAGGAGTGTAAAGATGCAAAAAGGGCAAGAATGTGGCTCATTGGGAGAAAAGTAGGATGATGAAGTAAGGAAGGCCATGACTTCAGTTTTGGTCGTATTGACTTTGAAGTACCTGTGGTCATGCAAATAGAAATTTTAAGTAAGCTATCGGTCATGCATGAATGTGATTTGGTTAAAATTGAAGGACTTCCTTAAATAGTGGGATGAGAAGAGAACTAGTTGGAAGAGAACTAGATGGAAGAGAACTAGTTCCTAAGCAGAATCCTAGGTACACCAATATTTAAAGACGGAGAAATTTAAGGAGCAAGAAGCCTGTATAGAAGACTGGCAAAGAGTAGAAAGAGAGGTATGAAAAAAATCAGGTCAATGGATTTTCATAGAAACTAGAAAAAATATTTTAAGAAATAGTCAACAGTATAAAAAGTTAAGTTCAATTAAAACAAGGGTCAACAAGTGACCATTAACTTTAACAATTAAGCCTTTAGTAAATCTGATGAGACTAGTGAAGTAGATGCTGTGTTAACCAGAGTAACGTGGTTTAAAAAATGAATGGGAGTGAGGAAGTGGATTCTATGAGAGTAGATAATTCCTTCAAGAAATTTTACTTACGAAAGGAAGAGAGAGAAAGGCAATACCTACAGTAAGAGTTGATGAAGGTGTTTTTAGCAGAATGTGCAATACTTCAGCATACTTAAAACCAATGAGAAGGAATCAGGCGACAAGAAGAGACAGAAAGTTAAGCAAAATAATTAATAGTGAAGTACCATAAAAGGTGGCAGTGAATAGGATCTGAAGCAAAGGTGAAAGTACTGAATTGCTCCTTCTGTTGTAAGAAAAAGAGGATTGTTCTGGATGCCAGTAAATTTATAGGTCTTCAGGCAGGAAGTCAGGGAAATTCTTTTATATAGCTAGTATTTTTCTCTCCAAAGGAGGAGTTAGGGCCAACTGTCAACTGTCAAATATTTCGGGATGTTTGGGAATAGTTTGGCAATAGTTTGGGAATTTAAAGAGAGGTGAGAAAAGTTTGAAACAGGAACTATAGAGAAAAGGAGAAAGTTGAATAGAAAAACACAGGATGCCTGGTCAGAACTTAGAGTTCTTTTGAAATTGGAGACAAACAGAGTGATACTAGCCTGCCTGGTTTGAAAATCTCCTAAATATTTAGTTGCTTTGGTGTGGGGATAGAGAGATGAATTTATCAATGAATAAGGTTTTTTGTTTATTTATTTGTTTATTTTTCTAGGAGGAATGTGATAAATCCCAAAGGAGAAAGTGATTACAACGATGAAATGATGCATGGTAAGTATGATGCCATATTTACTGACAGGGAATTCAGAGATGAGTAAAAAAGTTAGTGGATTGGATTTCCAAATGAGAAAGATGAATTAGATTATTTCAATGTACAGTTTTAAGATGGCATTGTTCACCATAATGACAAGTGCTTGGGTGTGATCCTAAAAGAAAAGAGGTAAGGTGGATTAGAAAAGATCACTGGAAGAAAAGGGCCAACCACTGGGAGCCAGGGTGATGAATATGAATGGCCTGCCTTTTCCACATGGACTTTTAGGTTACCCAGTACAATGGGCAAACTTGGTGACTAGGATGTCTCCAGCTCTAATGTTCAATGTCTCTAGAAAATTAAAAAGAACCCATTATATGACATTCATCTTATTATATCTAGTGATATTAAGAGTTAATGAAATTTATAGAAATTAGATTAGGCTCTCAGATAATTAGGTTTAAAACTGCTCAAACTCTGGTTTGATTTTATACATATGCACAAACTTGGTTCTACCACTATCTGCTTATCTGTCTGTCTGTCTGACTGTATATCTCTCATTCATTTAGCTATAAAGATTTTACTCTTTTATAATGTCTTACTATGTCAAAATGAAGGGACATAGCTCTGAAAAACTGACAACAGATGATTTATCAAAAAACAAAGTAACCCCCAAAATGGTAATTCCTCAGAAACTCTGAGTAAAGCAGAACTTTGCTAACCAGATCATAACATTTGCATGACCTTTTCACTGTGGCTTATGAATACCGTTAGCTCCCAAGTGGCTATGATCATGCAGAAAAGCACAGACCAGCTCTCCTGTTCTCAATTCCAGTCACTATTGCTTTGGTTGGTACTCTTATCTGTGTCTACTGGCATCATTTTCCTTTTTTAATTTTAAAATTTTAGCTCATTTTTAATTTTTCAAAATGTACAAAAATAGTATTTCTCATAATTAATCAGAAATTATAATTTAGTTCATGGGTATTCCAAGCGTTTTGTTCCTTTGGTTGCTCCCTGTTGTCTGACCACAGTTCTTGCTTCTGTTTATGGTACCATTCTGCAGACAAAGAGGCAAAATAAAACTCACATCAGCAGCTCTTGTTCAAAGAAAGCAGAGGTAACTGCCTAAGATTAAAATCTGGAGTCATCATTGAAGTTAATATATTTATACTACTCATATAATATTACTATTATAATAATTAAAATAGTGATTAATTAAATGCTTATGGAAATATTTAAATTAAGTCTATACATTTGTGAGCTTAAGTGAGTGTGAGCTTAAGTGGGTTTGATTAGCTATGATTTATGAGGCCTGCCTTTCAAGCAACGTAAATTCCTTGAACCTAATAAGAATTTGGGCAGCAATTCAAGACTGACCAGAAATTAACCAGAATCCAGTTCAGAAACTATTATGTATATTCGGTTACAGTATACCTGAAAAGTAACATTTGAGCCCAATATATTGCTTTGTATTCTCCATAAGCATTCTAGGATTAAATCATATCAATGCATTAAAATGAATTTAGTGGGTAACATTATCTATTTTGGGGGAGGAGGAGAATCAGTGATAAAAAGACTCCAAAAATATGATTTTCTAAAAATTGTACATGATGAACTTTCTAGTATACTATTAATGTGGATACATATAATGGCTCTAATAAACTATTCCAGAAGAATAAATTAACTAGTGTTGGCAGCTGCAGTGTAAAGTCTTCCCAAATTTTACTAAAATATGAAATTGGTCAACTTGATTGGGGGATCCTCAATGTAGCTTTTGCTAGTGCTGTTTTGGTAAAAGGGATGGCGATGTTTGCACCTTATTTGCACTTAAAAAACCAACAGGATGATACCTTACTTGTATATGTGATTTGTAACTCCTTTAATGTAGAATGATTTTAACCGGGATTACCTGAATTTCTCTCACTCTATCTCTGTGTGGAGGAATTAAAAATAAACACAATTTTGAAGCTTGCAATTGACACTGTACTGTTAGAATAACCAATGCCATCTGGGCAGTGCTGATTAACTTACAAATGAAATAATCACTGTACCATTCAACACCACTGATGTCCTCCTACCAATAATACGCTTCTCATTAAACAATGAGTAGAGGGTACCTGGAAGTAATTTTATTTAGGCACTTATGATAAAGGGCACAACTGCATGAGTTTAAGAAAATCTACTTTAAAGAATAATGTGAAGCTGGGTACTAATTAATTATTAAATATTTAGTAAATGATCTTTGGATCCACTTCATAGATATCTATTAATATTGGGAGTCTATTCTATTTGCAGATTAAATCATTTTACTTCTGTTGCATAGATTTGCAAATGGAAAATGTAAAGTGATCTTGTTCATCTTTACATCTCATATACAACCTAGTGGAGTATCTTCCCTACTGATATCCATTCAATACATATGTCCATATATTAAATTGAATACCTTACTTGAATAGTATGTATTTTCTTTCATGGGGAGAAAAATATTCTTGCAATTATTTTAGACTAGTTTTTCCCAACTTTTTCTAACCATGGGGAAATCCAAAAGGAATTAGGACTACAACTACTTCTTGTAATGCTTAGGGTAAGCTCAGAACTCTTTCTACAATTCATATACTGTGTTTTACCTTAAGCTGACATCGTTGTGCATTTTAGAAAGATTTAGAAGCTGGTATCTGGTTTCCAACCCTCACACATTTTCCTCACTGCCAGCCATCCTGAGACCCAGGAAACCGCTATTTGGTGTGATCACAAAGGGGCCAGAGGTGGGAGGAATCAGTTCTATTCACAGCATCAACTGCTGGATGACCAAAACTCTAAACCTAAACACTCTCATTTCCCCCACTGTACCCCCTTGTCTGAGCGGGTGTGTCACCAAAGGTGTCACCACAGAGGACTCTAAGGTCACACTATTTTGGTGTTTACCTCATGCTTAGCAACCACACATATGTCACACATATACAAGACGTCCGCCCAGTCTCTTCCGTTGGTAACTGAGTTTTATACATTCCTAGGAATTTAACACTTACTGCACAAATGGAAACGACTCTCAGTTGTGTACACACATTCACAAAACATCCAAGTTTCCTGCACCAGGGCCCAAGCAGCAGCATCTCCTCAAGTTTGGCCAAGCGCAGACAGAAGCCCCTTTTGGCTCTTGTTGCTACGGATCAGAGAATTCCCAAAGTCTACAGCTATGCCATGTAAATAATGGAATGTAAAAGCTAAACTAAATCCATTCCCACCCCCTCGTCCCCTCCTCTGTCTTGGACTCGGGGGTGGTGAGAGTGGGGGATTCACTGTGTGTGCCCCTCTTTGCTCCTTCCCAGCGCACAGGGCTCTCCACTGTCCTGCTCCGCCCTGAGCTAGTCTGTTCAGCGTTTGCTTGTTGCCCTGGCTACCCTCAACCCTCAAAATCCTACTAGGAGACCAAGACGATGGGGAAAGCAAAGGGAAAGAAATAAGACCCTAAAGAAGGAATGGTAACCTTCCAGCTAAATGCGGAAAATTCCGAAACCAGCGTTTGTTTCCCAACGCAACAAGTGGTCCTCACAGGGTCCGTCTTTCGGGTGTGAGGAGCGCAGCAGGCTGGACAAGCCAACCTTTGTGCGGGTGGTAAAAACCCTTTTTCCAGATTGTGACCAAAACAGTGGCTCTGATTCGCTTCTTCACACCCACAAGCCTTTTGGAGAAGCTGTCATCCGAGACTTCTTCCCGTCTCCAGATTTCTGACGGTCCATGTCCTCCTGCATCCCACCCCATTCCCTCGCAAGTTTCCCTAAGGGTAGGGAGAATGCCTGTGAGCTGCGGGCTGTGTGAGCGCGTATGTGCGCAGGGGATTTCTAACCTTTTCCGTCTCTTCCACTTCCTTGACATGTGCGCCCTGAGCCTTAAGCATTGCCTCAAAATGGAATCTAGAATCCCTGCTGTCTTGCTAACGTTGTCATGAAGCCCTAGAAAATCATATATATTAAAGGGTTTTAATGGAAACTGTCAAGTGCTCGACAGGTTGCAGCCACGGGTTACCCTTGTTGGGAAATTTTCTGCTTTCGAGGCCATGGCAGCCCCATCTGCAAGGGGTTTCTTTGCGTCCAAGCACAGGTCCTCCCGCCTGGCCCCTTCGCCAGGCCCGCGACCCGCGACCCGCGGGACCAGAGCGGACAGCCCGAGTCCCGCAGCCGCGCGCGCTCGCCGCCCTGCTCCGGGAGGGAGACGCGAGGCGCGGGAGAGCGCGGAGACGCGGGGTGAGCCAGGGCGCGGGAGACGGCGCCGGCAGGCAGCAAGCACACCAGAAAGCGGGAGAAGCGGGGCAGGTGGACAGGAGGAAAGCAAACCCAAACGCCCCGCGCTCGCAGTGGCCCGGGGCTGAGCGAAAGAAGGAGCGAGGAAGGAAGATGCGGAGCCCCAAGGATGCCCCGGGCGCGGCGCGGGAAGCGCAGGAGCCGGGAGCTTGGAGCCGCGGCGCCGGGTCCTGCTGGAGCGCGCGGACGCGAGCGGAGCCCGCCCCCGTTACCTGTGCCGCCTCCGCCCCGGCTGCCCCCTTTCGGGGGGAAGATGCCCGAGCACTTCTCCCACTCCACCTGGCCCGCGAAGCACAGCTCGGCGACGATGCGCAGCGCCTTCTGGCACAGGCTGCTGACTCCGTCCTCCTTGTGGAAACTCATCGCTCGGCTTTTCTTCCCGTCTCCTCTTGTTGCCGAGTGAGCCGCCCTTTCCCCGTCTCCTTGCCTCTGGGCTGACCCCTCTTGCGCCCTAAGCCATAACCCGTCCGTGGTGACTTGGCCGGAGATCGCGCTGCGGGGAGTCCACGACTCCTAGGAGCCCCAGGCTGGCCCCATGGCGGGAGCCGAGGGCGCAGGGCAGGAGCAGCGGCACCGGCGGGAGCCCGCGCGAGGTTTGCGCCGACCCTCCCGCCGCGAGAGCAGGAGCGAGAGACCCGGCCCGGAGTGCGCAGGGGCGGGGGAGACGCAAAAGAGCCGAAGCCCTCGACTCGCGGGAGCGCCCCCCCGCTCCCCGGCGCGTTCGTGTCCCTGGCGGGCCTGGGGCGGCGCGTCCAATCGCAGCGCGGCGCGGGCCGGGGACGGCGGCGGCGGAGGGACCGCGGGAGGCCCGGGCTCGGCGAGCTGGTCTTTGCGGAGGGGGCGCGGAGGAGCCCCTCTCGATTCCCGGGCTCGGTCCCTCTCCCCCCATTCCCCTTCCTCTCTCCAGCTTTCCTACAGATGTGCTCTACTTTCTGTGCTCTGTCCGGTTCTACTCTCCTGGAAAAGTCATTCTAACCAAAGAAAAACTGAAGAAGTTAAGTTAAAAAAAAATGAATACATGAACAATAATCAAACCAGATGTCTATAGAAAGAAGAAAGATGTCCCTGTAAAGTATTTTAAAAACGATTTCTAACCATGATGGCTTTGGGGACAGAAGATTTTACCTGCGAGGACTTTATTAGTAGTAGTGAAATTCACCGGAAGGTACATTTCCTGTTGACCCAATTAAATGTTTTCTTCATGCATAAATATATTCATATATTTGCTTATTCAAGCAAATTTAAATTTATTGCCTTTGTTTTCTTAATGCCCTTAGGTCACACAACGAAATATGTTATTTGTATTAATATTCAGTTAGGATTCTGTTGATTAATCAGTAATTGACAATCGAGAATGCACAACTTGACTCCTTTTATCTCATTTGCTAGCGACTTAAATACTTAAAATACTTTATCTCATGAATATTAAAGGAGAGCAGGACTAAGTTCAAGTCTGTCACACACCCCTGTTTAACCTTGAAGAAGCTGCTTACAGGTCTTTTTCTAAGTAAAAGAGGCTTGGACTCCCGGTGTCTTGAGCTCACTTGTTCTTATAATTCTTTATGCAAATTGATGCAAATCACTAATGGAGTTAAAGCTACAAAATAAAATTTCTAAACATGTGCCACAAGGATACAATAAATGTGTTCACATAGTTTTTAAATCGTTTTCGGGCAGAATTTGATCCCGTATCATAACCTGAGGATTAAATTACCTAAAGATACTTTGGGGGAAGGGTCGTTATTTTTGAAGTGGAATATCCTGTACTTGTTAGTGTGTCTATACTAGTATAATAAGTAGTCTTATTTTAAACTGTTCATCAGTTCATGGTATATAATTTTCCTTGTTAGGGCATTATGGTAAAGCTTACTATAAATAATGGGCATCACACCCCAGTAGGTAAGCATTCATTAGTTGAATCACTTTGACTTGATTCATAGGACAATTGGTTTAACTAGGGCTATTTTTACCATGAATTGACAAACTAAAATCTGCAGGCTTCATTTGATTTTATGCACATTGATTTGGGTGGTTTTTAGATCAGATTGTCTAAAGAGATAATTTCACTGTCAATCAAAAACATATTGAACATCTGTATGCACCAAGCTAAGTGACACACTTTAATCAGGCCCTTTCTAATTGTCCTTGCCCTCCATTTCTCTACAATCTAGACGGACAGACCCATAGAAAACAACCTGCAATGCAGTGCTGTGCTTTCATATTTACTATATGAACAAACTGCTGTGTGGGAAGACCAAATAAGTAATTTATCTTTATATTACTTACAGATTCTAATTGTTTAAGTGGAGGAATGCAGAAGGTCTCCCTAATGACCTTATGTTTGATTTCAGTGTTAAATATTAAGTGAACAAATTCTGAGAATAACTTTCCTCGTATTTGTTTATGCTGTTCCTGGCCTCTTGCTAATCTTACTGCTGTGTTTTCACAACAAACAGAGTTAATTTCACTTAGGTATTTTCATTTTTCTGAATTCATTTATCTGAATTTTTTTCTTTTGTTAATGGAAAAAACCCCAAACTCTGTGAAATAATTTAAAGAGGTTTATTCTGAGCTGAATATATGCTGACTACTCAATGCACATGGCCTCAAGAGGTCCTGAGAAAATGTGTGCACTGTAGCCCCTCCCTTCTAAGATGAGGGTATATAAACTTCTGGACTCTGAGGACTGAACTCTGATCTCTTTCTTTTGCCCAAATTCCTTTCTGAGGGGCCTGGTGAGTGATAAAATCTCACTAAAAAGGTTTTGTTAACACCATATGATGTGGTTTACTTCCCAACCTGATTAAGGTATAGCATCTCCTGAAAGATAGAGGACTCCCTTATCTTAACTCAAGCACCCTAGCAGATCCTTATCTTAACTCAAGAGATCCTCCTGTCTGGATCTCCCAGAGTGCTCAGATCCTTTACTTATACATTTCCTTTTTGGGCTTTTAGACAAAGGCTAACTCTTTCAGCCAATTGTCAACTAAAGAATCCCTAAACCCACCTATGACTTGTAAGCACCCCCAGCTCCCCTGCCAGATGTCCTGCCTTTTCAGATCAAACCAATGTATGCCTTCCATGTATTGGTTCATGGCTTTACATGTAATTCCTGTCTCCCTGAAATGTGAAACCAAACGGTAACCCAACAGCAGAGAGTCCACTTGCTCAAGTCTTCTTGGGTGTGGCTCTGGGCCATGATCCTCAAATTTGGCTCAGAATTTGGCTCTTTAAATTATTTTAGAGTTTGGATTTTCTGTCCACAACCCCTTTGGGATATTAGGTAATCACTCTGTGTTTCTCCCTGCGCACACTATAAATTTGTACTCCAAATTTGTAATCTCTTTCTCTTATTAATATGCCTTATTGTGAGTTGATCTTTCAGCAAAACTTATGGGGGCAAAGGGGAAGCTTTTCCTTCTGCCTCACAGTTGTAATATGCCAAATATCAATATCGGTAACTATTCTCTGGAGTGCTTTAATTCTCTTCAGAGAGGGGCCATCTAATCTCTTACTAGGGATGTAGAGTAATGATTAAAGTCCACCTGCTTTTACTTAATCCTTCTTCTCCACTCTAAAGCCTCATTCTGTCCTCTTTTGCATCTGGTGTCTGGGGTCTAGAGACTTTCAAGTTTAGTGTCTCTGAGGCAAAATGCTTTTATTCGCAATTTGTGCAGGAGTAATCACTGACCACAGAGAGTTTAAGTAGCCTTTGTTAGGCCATATAGCCATTGGTAGTAGAGTCTAGTTGTGAACTAAGAACTTAAGAATTTAGGTTCTTAACTATTGCAGTAAGCTGCAATATATGGCTTTTATTTACTTCTGCATTCACATTAGCACCCAATCCTCGCCCCTCGTAGTTATGCCATCTAAGAACCTAGCACAAATCTTGTCATATTCCTTTCCTCTCCCATAAAATTGAATAAGTGTATGGATAAACATAAGGATAAACGTGTTGTTCTGTTGTTGTCTATTTTCCAAAAAGGTGTGGTTCTTACTCTAACTGGCTCTATGAACAAATTTCAGTGACCCTTATATATATATATATATATATATATATTTTTTTTTTTTAAATAATCTTCTCCCTTAACTAACTACTTGAAGTCTGTGAGTTCTTTTCCAGAAAGGGCAGGATTTTTACAAGATAAAGGAGTTGAGATTGTGAAGGCCCCTGAGTAAGATTCCTGATGCCAAGAATCACATTCTCTATGACGGCCACAATCAATGCACAGGGCCCCTCCTTAAAAAGCCTTGACCTCTTGTTGGTTGGGGAAATGGATCTGAGACTATTTCTCCCATTCATTAAAATTTTTTCTTCCTTGGCAATCCTCATTGTCTCAATAATTGAATCTTTGTGCAGTGAGCAACTGGATCTAGGCTGAAACTCATTACCCAACTGTAATTAATGAAAATCCCTCCAGGTCAACTGATGTAGATTTAATGAATTGTTTTTTCCAGCTTTTTGGGGGGTATATATGACAAATAAAAATGGTAAACATTCAAAGTATACAATGTGATGATTTGATATATGTATACATTGTGAAGTGATCACCATAAGCAAATTAGTTAACACATCTGTCACCAGACATAGTTATCATTTTGTGTGGATATGGAGGGGGCTGAGGACACTAAAGATCTACCCCTGTAGTTTCTCCCTCCACTGAAAAGTCTTGAACTCCTCAAAGTCATCCATGAGGGTTGGAATTAACTTCTTCCAAACTCCTGTTAATACAGATGTTTTGACTTCCTCTCAGAATCACAAATGTTCTTAATGGCATCTAGAATGGTGAAGCCTTGCCAGAAGGTTTTCAATTTACTCTGTCCAGATCCATCGGAGGAATTGCCCAACATTCTCCCACAATTTCCATTCATAGTGGAAGTTTTGCCTAATTGCCCTGTTTTGAACCTCAATACAATGTTGAATAGAAGTGGCAAGAATAGACATTCTTGTCTTTTCCTGATTTTTAGGGAAAAGCTTTCAGTCTTTCCCCATTAAATATGATGTTAGCTGGGTTTTTTTGTGTAGATGTCCTTTATCAGGTTGAGGAAGTTCCTTTCTATTCCTAGTTTCTGGAGTTTTTTTTTTTTATCATGAATCCATTTGTTTTTAAAGTCAATTTAACACACAGAATTCAAGTTTGATAAATAAAATATTTAATCAAATTATACAATTACAATTTAGCTTAAAAAATGGTGTTATTCTGAAGTTCTCTAGGGTTTGGTAGCATGTGAATTGGCTGTAAAGTCAATTCCAAAAGAAAGACTCTCAAAAATATTTTGAGTAAATGTACTATTATTGAAATTAGTAGTGAATCCATGAAAGCAACTAAGCAGAAAAACAATTTACTCTTATTTTATAGGCATATTCCATATTCTAGTACTTACTCTTTAATGTTTGAAACCAAGAACATTATATTCTTCTGCAGAAAACTCACTCAACAAATTAAGATTGAAATATTCTATTCTAGCTTTCTTCCAAGAAAAGGATTTAGAATAAAAAGTTGATAAGAACTTATATTCTGTTTATATTATTATGTCTAAATTATGTGAATATTTGTTTAATGAATGAACAAATTATAATCATAGTGATTTACAAAGCATTTTGATCAATATATCCTCTCTGTTGAACTTCTCAAAATAACCAGTAGTGTTTATATTTAGTATGTTTAGAAATTGACACAACACATTCTAAGATCCTAATTCAAACTTGTCAGTCCCAGATAAAACTTTTACTTGTAAGCTACTATAATATATGTTTTCATCTAGTCACTAAAAAGCTAAATCATTGTTTCATTTCTACTCTGTGCCCATAATTGTTCTCAGTTCTGGGTTGCAGTGGAGAAAAAGAAAGAGTCAGAAAGATCTGGCTGTCATGGAGCTTATAATCTAGTATGGGGAAGATGGATTGTAAACACATAAATAAACCAGCAAGATAATTTCAGAGAGGCCACTGCTGTAGAGATACAGAATATTTGAATATGATTTAGAATGACTGGAACTTCCTCTATGGGAGAATGTTGTCTGAAGAGGAATTTTAGGGATGTTAATGGTATTCTGCATGAGGTAATTCATCACTTGCTGCCTCTGGTGAAAGTATACTGCTACTTTTTAAGGCTTTTGTGGGTCTCAGTTGTTTTACTTATGAATGACATGCCAAATTGAGAAAAGCCTTAACAAATAGTAATAAGGCTGGGTTGTAACTGACATATATATATCAAATAATCTTAATCCAAAGAGTGATGATTATAAGTTATATGTGCATAATGTCTGACAGGTTTTTGAGCACATTCATTGCCTCTTTTAAACATCAGGACAAACCTGATATACAGATTCAGTGCAAGCCATATGAAAATCCCAGCTGCTTTTTTGCAGAAATTGGTGGAATGATCCTAAAATTCAGATGGAACTATAAGGAACCTTGAATAACCAAAGCAGTATTGAATAAAGAAAAAGAAAGTTGAAGGACTTACAGTGCCCATTTTCACATTTACTACAAAGCTCTACAGTAATCCAGACAGTGAGATACTGATATAAGGATGGATATATATCAATGAGAGTCAAGAAATAAACCTTTTCGTTTAAGGGCCATTGATTTTTCAACAAGGATACCAACACAATTCAATGGGTATAAGAATAGTCTTTTCAACAAACAGTGCTGGGACAAATGGTATCCACATACAAAAGAATGAAACTGGACCTCTTCCTCACACCATACATGAAAATTAACTCAAAATGTATCATAGACCTAAATGTAAAAGCTAAAATCATAAAACTTTTAGAGGAAAACATAGGAATACATTTTCATGATCTTGAGTTAGACAATAATTTCTTAGCTATGACACCAAATGCTCAACAGACAAAATAAAAAATAGATAAATTGCACTTTATGAGAGTTGAACTTTTATGTTTTAAAGAAAACCATCAAGAAAGCAAAAAGCCACCTCATGGGTTTGGAGAGAATATTGAAAAACACTTATATAGTAAGGGATTTTTATCTGGAAAATATCCAGGACTTTTCTAAGTCAACAATAAAAAGACAGATAGCCCAATTAAAAAATGAGTAAAGGATTCGAATAGACATTTCTTCAAAGAAGATCTACAAATGGTCAATAAGCATATTAAAACTTACACAACATCATTAGTCATTGGAGAAATGTAATTTGAAACTGTAGTAACATATCACTTCACATCAGCGAGGATAGCTATTATTAAAAAGACAGATATAACACATGCTGGAGACAATGCAGAGAAATTAGAACCTCTATGCATTTCTGGTAGAAATATAAATGGTGCAGTGACTTAGGAAAACAGTTTGGACTTCCTGTGAGTTATCTACTAATTTACTACTCCGTATTTACTCTGGGGAATCAGAAACATATTTTCACACAAAAAGTTGTATAGTAATGTTGATAGCAGCATTATTCCTAGTAGCCAAAAAGTGGTAATATCCATCAACTGATTAATAGATTTAAAAAATGTGATATTTTCCATATTTACCATGAAATATTATTTGTCAATAAAAAAGTAAATTATTGACATGTGCTACAGCATTGATGAACACTGAAAACATTGTGTTAAGTGAAAGAAGCCAGTCACAAAAGACCACATATTGTTTGATAATATGCATATAAAATATCCAGGGTATTTACATCCGTAAAGTCAGAAAGTAGGTTAGTGGCTTTCAAAGTCCAGGGGTGAGGGTGGGAAAACCTGGGGAATGGGGACTGGCTACTAATGGATACAGGGTTTTTTTTTCATAGAGTGATGAAAATGTTCCAAAATTAGATAGTGGTCATGTTTGCACAACTCTGTGAATATACTAAAAACCACTGAATATACACTTTAAAAGGGTCACTATTATGATGTTTGAATAATATCTCAATAAAGTTATGCTAAAATAATACTAATTTGTCACCACCAAACTCATTTAATTTGAATAATTTATATATTTAAAATTAATTCTAAAATGAAAATTTCTTTTAGAAAATTTGAATATAAAAATTGAGACCATAACACAAGACAAAAATATGCCAAAAAACACCATAAAAATGAACCAAGAAAAATGTGTGTGGCATATATGCAAAAAAAAGTTTAGCAATGACAATAACAATATTATCTTAGTAATAGAAATTTTATAAATTAATTAAAACAAAAGCCAAATGTTAGAAATGAAGTAGGTAACATGAATTTTTAAAAAACGTTCATGTGACAAATTAACATATAAAATAATCAAATTAATAGTCAAATCACTACAAAATTTAACAATATAATGAAATCTTTAAAAAATGATAAGACAGAGTATAGGCCAGATTTAGGGGGAAACTAGATAGTTAGGTACATTGTTGGTAAGAAAATAAATTGATGCGGCATTTCCCTAAATTACTTAATGGCATTGCATTTTTGCATGCTTTACTTAGGAATTCACTTCTAACATTTCATCCTAAAGAAAATATTAATATATTCTGTGATTTGGCAACAAAAATATTTATTGAAACATTGTAGTACTAAAAATGTTAGAACAATCTACATTTTCACAATGGAGGATTTATTAGCAGGATTGTGGTGTATTCATAAAATTTAAAACCATTCAGTTATTCAATAAAAAGTTATTGGTGAGAGAAATCTGGAAACACGTAGAAGCAGAAACACCAAGAATCTGCTCCCCATATAGACCACAATTGCATTTGGAACTCTGGAGCCTATCAGAGGACTGTAACTTCTAGGGCAGACTTGGACAGTAGATTGCAGCTAATTAAGGTCAAGTTCAGCTTTTAGCGCAGTAGTAGCTACCTTTCTCCCACCCCAGTCCCATGGCAGGCAGCTATGCACGTGTTCTTCGGACAACCTACACACAACTTTCAGGAGCCATGCTGGGCAGAAAAGAATTCTGTCTTCTAAATATTAGGATCTGTGTTCTAATTACTGATTGATACTTCCGATCAGAGGTGTAGGCAAAGGGGACATTTTTTGCAAGCCCCCTCCTCCTCTGGCTGAAGTGACTTCTAAGGAATTTATAGGCCCAGTGTGTTTGCTTACCCCCTTCAATTTCTTTTTTACTCTTTTGGGAGCCAGACATTAAGGACTAGGGCATTCAAAAGCAACTTCATATATGGGGGAAATTAGAGAGTGACTATGCATGCCTAGGGAAAGATTAAAGCTCAGAATAGACTTGAGAATATCTGAAGTTTACTCAAGCTGATCTTTGGCATAGAAACAGCCTACAACAATTGAAAAAAAAAAAAGCAATAACAAAAACAAGAAAGCTCTGGTGAGTAGGGGAATTTGATTTCTAGAGTTACCACATTATTAGATTCAAATATCCAGCTTTCAACAACACATACAAAGAAATAGGCAAGTATGGCTTATTCAAAGGAAAAAATAAATCGACAGAAACTGTTGCTGAAAAAGACCTAATGGCAAAATTACTAGACAGCAACTTTAAAACAACTATTTTAAAAATGCTGAAAGAACTAGAGGAAAATATGGAGAATATCAAGAAAATGATGTGTGAATAAATAAAGAGATAGAAAACAGTAAAAAAAAGAGAGAGAGAAATTATGGAACTGAAAGTTATAATAATTGAAATTAATTAGAGATTCGAAGGCAGTTTTGAGCACCCAGAAGAAAGAATGAGAAAACTTAAGGATAAGATAATGGAAATTATTGAGTATGAGAAACAGAAAGAAAAAAAGAGTGAAGAAAAGTGAACGGGACCTATAGGACTTGTGGGAAACCGTCAACCAACAGATGCATTGTGAGAGTCTCGGAAAGAAAAGAGAGGAAAAAAAAGGAAAGAGAGAATTTGTAAAGAAATAATGGCTGAAATCTTCCCAAATTTATATATTAATATAAAGATCCAAGAAGCTCAATGAACTCCAAGTAAGATGAACTGAAAAAGATCCACAATGAGGCACATTATAAGCAAACTTTAGAAAGATAAAGAAAAAAGAAAATCTTCGGAGTGGCAAGAGAGAAACAACTTGTCACATACAAAGGGTCACCAATAAGATTATCAGCTGATTTCACAGAAACTGTGAAGGCCAAAGGTATTCAAAATGCTGATAGAAAAAAGCCTGTCACCCAGGAATTCTATATCTACCAAAATTGTCTTTCAAAAATGAGGAAGAAATTAAAACATTCTCAGAAAACAAAAGCTGAGGGAATTCCTTACCAAGTAGGCTTGCCCTACAAAGCATATTCAACGGGGTCCTGCAGGGTAAAATGAAAGAACATAAGACCATAACTCAAAGTTGTATTTAGAAATAAAGATCACAGTAAAGGTAAAAACAGGGCAAATTATAAAATCTAGAATTATTGTAACAATGGCTTGTACTTTTTGGTTTCTACGTGATTTGAGAGACTCATATATTTAAAAAATATTAGTCTAAGTACTAGTATTATTGGAACTTTGGTTTGTATCTCTAAATTTTGTTTTCTGCATGACTTAAGAGACTAATGCATTTTAAAGAATTATTAGTTTAGGTCTGGGGCACACAATGTATAAAGATGTCATTTTGTGACATCAACAACTAAACAGAGTAGGGACAGAGGTGTTAAAGGGGCAGAATTTTTGTATGTTACTGAAGTTAAACTGGTATAAATTCAAATTAGAGTTTTATAAATTTAAGATGTTAAATGTAACCACAAAGAAAATAGCTATAAAATACATAAAAAAGGAAATGAGAAATGAATTTCAACATTACATTACAAAAAATCAAGTAAACATAAAAGAAGACAGTAGCACAGGAAATGAGGAACAAAAAGGTATAAGACATACAGACAAAAAGAGCAAAGTAACAGAGGTAAGTCCATCTTTACCATTAATTACTTTAAATGTAAACAGATTAAACTTTTCAAACAAAAGACAAAAATTGGAAGAATAGATTAAAAAAAATGATCCAACTATGTTCTGTCTACAGGAGACTCACTTTAGATCCAAAGATTCAACTGGATTGAAAGTGAAAGGAGGGATAAAGATATTCCATGTAAAAATTAGCATGAGGGTGGCAGGCAGCATATTGCTTCTCCACTCACTGTGCACCTTTGTCCTCCCCAGGGGGCTTTAATCCCTCAGTTTTCATCTTGCTCATTCCTACACAAACATTGACCAACTTCAACCCAGACTGCAGAAGCCACAGGGGGCCGGTGGGTCCTGGGGGATCTTCATGGCTCCAGGGCCTGAACATTCTGGGTGGGTTGCCTTTCAGAGAGAGGGACAAAGATGACAGAATGCTAGTTTTCTTCCATCCAGACTCTTTTCCTCTGCTTCCCCTTCCCTGCCCATGGCTGCTGAGAGATGATTGAGCTGGGGCTCTGAGCAGTTGCTGTTTCCCCTCTGTCGGTGTATCCACCATACCAGGGTTTCCATAGAGAGTGGGGCTCAAACCTTTTCTCTTAAAGATCTGCAGAGGATTAAGGGGTGCTCAGGCTGTGAGCTCCTTGCTCACTGGCCCCTCCCTGGTGCTCCATCAGAGCAGGACACACTCCTAAGCAGAGGGACATCAAACGTGCTTGACGATTCCATAGTCAACTCAGGACTAGCATGCTTCTCCTTGGCATGGTCAAGGATTGATCTTTAGGGACCTGGGGACAGGCCTGCAGGCCAGATCCTGTACCCCCAGGAAATGATCATGTTTCTTGGGGGCACAGAGGGGAAATTTGTGAACTAATCATGGGAAGTGAGGGAGCCCATGTGGGCAGAACTGAAAAGAGAGTGCAGGGTGGGTCCCAGCTACAGTGCACTCACAGAGCACTGCCCCTCCCCCCAAAAACAGAAGGCTGTGTTCTCAGCTCAGGGCAGGATCCTGGACAGTGAAGCTCCCAGTCCACAGTGTCATCTTGGGAGAGATGAGCTTATTTCAGCCTCTGTTTGCTGGCATATACCAGAGGAGACTGCAAAGAAGGGGAGGGGAGAAGAGTGAATCCCTTTCCTGACTGTCAGATTGTGAATCTCACATGGCCCTGCCTCCACAACCAGAGTTTCTAGCTGGGTGGGGCCACTTCAGCCCCACCCTGGTAGCTTCCCTAGAAGCCTGGGAGCAGACCTTTGACACCAGCCTAAACAGCTACCTTATCAGCTTTTGTGGAGTCCTGAGGGCAGGCTCACCTAACCCAGTCCCACCCAGCCTCACTCCCCCACCTGCCTGTGCTGTGGTGGAGAATAAGGACTCACATGGAAGTTCCAGGGCCCAACACATCACCTGGGGCATTTGAGTGCTTCTTGAGGGGCTAGGGCTGGTCATAGGTCCCCCACAAAACATTGCTGCTTGTTCCTTCTGGCAAGCACCACCTACTGACAAAACCCTTTACAGCATTTACTGACTCAGTCATACCAGGTGTGGTTAATTCCTACCCAGAAGCACCACATACTATCTCAGAAATTAAACTGGGTATGCCAATACAATCCACACTATTAAGAAGACCACAGGGCTGGGGAAAGAGAAAGGATTTAGAGGACCTCCAACCTCCCTCATCAAAGAAAGACAGGAAATCAGCCCACACACAGAGCTCACCACTGCCACAGACTACAAACAGCTAGCATCTGAGAAAACTACCACATTAAGGGTATATATGACCAAGGCATCCATCCAGAACCTAGATTGATATCAAAACACCCACAGGAAAAGCCAATGTTCTTACCCAACATATGCTACAGATAAACCCTTATGAGTGAGGAGGGTGGAAAAAGTCCCACCTAAAAAAAGAAAATCCAAGAATAAGATGTGACAGCAGCCCGATATGAGAAGGAAAAGGGGAAAGAACTCTGGAAGTATGAAAAATAAGAGTGACAGGACACCCCACAAGGGAACACCACCTCTCTATTGCAATGGATACCAACGAAAATGAAAATATTGAAATGACAGATAAAGAATTCCAAACATGGATTGTGAGGAAGCTCAAAGAAATCCAAGAGAAAATGGAAACCAACTCAAAGAAACAGAAAGACAGTTCAGGAAATAAATGAAAAATTCAGTAAAGAGATAAATATATTAAAAGAAAAACAAATAGAACTTCTGGAAACAAAAAATTCATTTAAGGAAATACAAAACACAGAGGAAAGTTGTAAGAATAGACTAGTCAAGACAGAAGAAAGAATCTCAGATCTTGAAGACAACTATTTTGAATTACATTAGTCAGTTAAAAATGAAGAATAGGAAATTAAGAGGAATGAACAAAACCTAAAAGAAATGAGGGATTATGGAAAAGTGCCAAAAATAATAATATAGACATCACTGAGGGTTAAGAAGAAAATGCACAAGGCCTGAACAGCCTATTTGAGTTAATAATTGAGGAAAAATGCCCTGGTATTGCTAGAGATTTAGATATCCAGGTATAAGAGTCTCAACAAACACCTGGGAGATTCATGGCAAAGAGGTGATCACCAAACAAATAGCCATCAGACTGGCCAAAGTCAACACAAAGGAAGAACTCCTGTGAGCCATGAGGTAAAAATATCAAGTAATTTACAAAGGAAAACTCGTCAGGCTAACTGCAGACTTCTCAACTGAGAACATACCAGCCAAAAGGGATTGGGGTCCCATCTTCAGTCTTTTTAAACAGAACGACTGCAGGCCTAGAATTTTGTGTCCTGCAAAACTAAGTTTCCTATATGAAGGAGAAATAAAGACTTTTCCAGACAAGGAAACTCTTAGGGAATTTATCAAGACTAGACCTGACCTGCAGGAAATATTCCGAACTGCATTATACATGGATCAGCATAGTAG